>JADDOH010007607.1:0-99259 GCA_016648135.1 Agrypnia vestita
TGTATTAGATGTTGATGCTGAGCGAAGTGTTAGTTGTAGAATGCAGAAGTCGGTTATGTATTGAGGGGCCATGTTGTGAATAGCCTTAAATATTGTAAGGCAAAGCTTATATTCAATCCTCTCTGGACATCTAAGCCAGTGGAGGTTTTGAAGATGGTTTGAGATGCGCGCAAACTTTGAAACACCGGTAATGAGTCTTGCGGCGGCATTAAATACAGATTGTATTTTGTTTATTTGCATATGATAGTGCATTGTGTGCTTTGAGTTTTTTGTGATACGTGTGCGTGCGATTTTTCGCGCGCTCCGTGACGTCCGCGCGCCACCTTTTGACGGTCCGCGGCACGGGGGCGGCCCGCGGCCCGGCAGCGTTGGCGAACAATTACGAAACTGTCAGATCGGATGTTCCCGCCCCCGCTGACTCTGAGCGCGTAATATTATCATTATATCACCGGAGACATTGACATTGGCGATCGGTTTGCGTATACGTACATAGACACTTTCAAACATCTGGCGCGGGGCTGTTGGAAATTTGACGGTATGAAAAAACACGTTACGCGCCGCGTACTCGCGTCGTAAAAACGAGTCATTACCAACGATATAATAAACTGTAGATACGTTACGAGCGTGAAATCTTGGCAACTCAAAAGTAAGGTCAAGTCTGTAAGAAAATGCCTTTCCCCAGACGCGGCGAAGTCACTGATTAGTGCGTACTAGGGAATGCAATCCCGATCCCGCGAGATCAATTCCGAACCGAAAAATCGGACGACATTATCGGGTTTGATCAACATTTTTTATGTATTGTATGTTTAATTGTAAATGCATATAGAGATTTTAGTAAGTACTTAAAACTTATGTTCATGTCACATTCAAATAATGAAAATAGCTTTGAATAATATTTGTTGTATTTTATCAACCTAACATAGTAATAAAAACTACTACTAGTTAGTAGTTTTTACTCTACTACATTGACTGATTGATGCTTGGAAAAACGCCTACAAAAACTTAAATGCAAAGATTAATAATTAACATTTTATTAAAATTGCTGATATAAAAATGCAGGGCATTGTCGTTAATTGCTATTCAGTTCTATAAACAAAAAAAAAACACAAAAGTATTCGGGATCCCGATCCGTAGGGATCCAGCGGGATTGGAAATTCGAATCTCGAGGGATCCCGAAAGGGCAATCCCGACTCGGGATTGCATTCTCTAGTGCGTACGTCATCTTGCGGCTGGACTATTGTAACTCAATATATGCAGGACAGCCTAGGACTCAGCTCGACAGACTTCAGTCAGTGATGAATGCTGCGGCGAGGCTTATATTCAGGGCATCAAAGTTCTCACGGATGTCCTCAATGCTGAAGCAGCTACATTGTCCTCGCCTGCCGGAGCGGATTAATTTCAAACTCTCTCTGATGGCGTACAAAAGTCTTCAAAGAAAAGCACCACAATATTTGATCGACCTCTGTATCCCGGACAGTATCACTGGAAGACGGCTCACACTGCGGTCAGTGAATGGAACCCACCACATTTCCGGGATATGAGCCGAAGGCTTCCATATCAGTCCTACTCTTACGACGCCAGGTTGATAATTTTTTCTCTAAAAGCCTTCCCCGTACGGCGCCGTGTAAAGAGCGGACACCGTAGGGTTCAGGCCGCAAAATCCATTCACTGACCATCACACCAGATCAACATCCTCAACTTTATTGAAATACAAATTACAAATTACAATGGTAGCAGAGTTATGTATGTAATACTATTTTTTATGTATTATTTCACACTGTGGTCAGCTGAATCGGAGGCACTCTTCAGGCTGGTAGTATCAAGGAGACCTGGAGCCACGAAGTTTGCGGAACGTGCTTTCAGCTTTGCGGGCCCAGCTATGTGGATCAGCTGCCTCCAGTGTTGCGATCTATGGAGAACCAGGAACACTTCAAGAAGAGCTTAAAAACTCGTATTTTCGGGATGTCGCACCTATAAAGCGCCCTTGAAGCGTCTCTGACGCAAAAATGGCGCTGTATAAATTAACACAAACATAAACATAAATAAGGTAATTGCCTTACTTACATTCGTTATCGAATGGACCTGTGTTGTGATCAGTCGCGACGCTACGCGGAAAAATGGAAGTATCGTACACTATTGTAAGAATGAGCATGTTATTTTAGTCATCGTGACTTCAAATTACCTGATTTTTCTGTGCCATGATTTGTTGTCTCTTTCAATGCAATATTTGCTACATATGAAAGCCGGCTAGTATGGGAATAACGTGTCTATATTATAATACGTCAATGGTTGTTACCGTGTAAAAGCAGACAAGTGTTATTGATTCAAATTGATTTCGGATCTCGGCTGGGCTCGAACAGAGGTCCCTCGCTATTGCGACAGTTCGGTGTTCGATTCATCTCCGATCGGTGTACCCGATTTATCGTTTGTATTTTTCATCGGTGACTATATTCAAAACCGGTTATTTTCGGTGGCTATATTCAAAATGCTGCGTCATTCTATACGTAACAATGTCCTACACTAACGCCACGAGATGGCGCAATTAATGAGTAGGCATAAAAGCAAAAAAGATGTGTAATTTTCTATGTAACAAGATCCGTCATTAACGCCCCCGCTACCGGCTACCCTAAATGGCGCCGTTTTCATAGCCTTAACTCGCGGCCGAAATATATGGTAAAAATACATCATTTTTGAAGGGTCATAACTACGTTTAACGAAATTCACGGGACTGTATTGCAACGAGTCTCCTGTCAAGTGACAGTTGTTTGAAATGGTCACAACACTACGGAAGAATCGAGAAGGGTCTACAATGTTCTGCGGCTTTCTGGGAGCATCCGAAACATTCTACAAGAATCTAGAAGCCACGAGAATCGTCTCCTAAACACTGGGAACGCCTAGAAGTTTCGATATCAGCATTGGCCAGATATAAATAAGACGCGCGGGAGTAAAGTCGTTGTTGGAGCGCGTTGACAGCGAAACAAAAGCGATGTGAGCCGCGAGGTCGGGCTGGCCAATAGTGCGATAATTTGAAAGCGAATGTTCTAGAGAATTTCTTACTTACTTAGCGAAATAAAAACTCAAGCGAATATCATATTACCATTATGAAGACACTTAATTTTTCGTATTTTCGATCTTGGTTTGCACCGATTTTGGAATCCAAGATATAGTAATAATATACCTTGGATCAAAAAAAATAATGAATCGATTCCTAAAATGGTTTAATTGAATGCAGTCCTTTGTTACGTCTATTCGTTCGGCTGCAGATGTTTATTAAATAATGTATCTGTCTAGTGTTGCAGTTATGAGATCGATTACAGAAATTATAGATTCAAGCTATTCACAAGTGTCGGGTTTCAAAGGTCAACCATACAGGGTGTAACAGAGCTAATCCACAGTACTTTACGGGTGGATACGTCGAAAAAGTTCAAGCAACCATGACTCATTATCAATAGTTATTGCTTGCCCAACGTAAATTGGCGTGTGGCGACTTTGAAACTAAAACCCGCCCCGCCCGCACCCGGCGGTAACCCCTCGCCCTGTCATTCAATTTAATTTCGTATCTGCTCGGGAGCTGTGACATCTTGATTACCAATATACACTGAATTATTATGTCCAAAACTTCCAAAACAGTCCGGGATGGTGCAAGAACAATTGCCAACGAAGTATTAAAGTTTTGCGAAGCTGAAAAAGCAAATAATGGTCCGATATTACCGTTTGACAGATTGACAGATAGAGCGGCCGCCATCACTGGTTCGTTTCTTTAGTGTTGCCCGACCAAATTTATATTAAAGGATCTGACACCGGTCACCGGACATTCTGTACATTATGTATTGTGTAATAAATTTACACCCTGGCAACTTCTGTTATGCGACAGGGACGCCCTCCCTCGCACGCCAATTTATACTGGTCGTCTGTATGGAGACATATGGAGAGATATATCAGATTTTGCATTTTTTCCAATATTTTCAATCTCATTTTTTACAAAACTTTGAAATATCAATACAGTAACTTATGTCAATATTAAGTCGAATAAAATGATAAAAATTTTCTAATTTCCACTATTACGATAATAACTTTTTGCTTTATTACATCTCGTCATGTGTATAATATTGATATTGTGAGTGGCTTATTGGTCTAGTGGTTAAGACTCTCGCCTAGTGATGCAATGGTCGGTGGTTCGAGCCGAAATACCGAAAATAACATTATTTCGGTAATAAGCAAAGTTTTTACGCAAATAATTGCATTTTCATCTAGCTATTTTTAATTTCGCGCGAAAACGTCCGCAGGTGTCGTGGCGTCTACGTGACGTCAAGCCTAAGTAAACATTGCGTCTACGACAACAGTTCAAGAGACACGGTGATGGTTACTCAGGCGTGATGTCATTCGCTCCGAGTGGTGTTTCAGGTAAAATGGCGGATCGCACAATTTTATACATTTATATTAATAAAAATCTTATTAATCTTAATGTGTATATTAAAATTGGATAATTTTTCAGAATCCTTTCAAAATATTTTCTTCTCTAAACTCAGTTATTCTTTAATTGTTTAATACTAGCATCGTGCCTATTTTTGAGCACCCTGTTCTTGATATTTGTTTAAAGGAAACATATCCTCATCATCATCACCTTCATCTCCTTTTCCTAGTAGGGTCGGGGGCCCAAAGACTCGACAAGGTGTTTCCATATCCCCCTGTCTTCTTCTTCTTCTTCTGCACGAGTCGACCAGTCTAGACCTATTCTGTTTTCGTACACTTTTTTCTGTCGCCTCTCCCATTCTCAGCACACGTCCAAGCCACCTCATTTATGATTTTTCTATATGTAGGAGTAGGGGCTCCAAGCCGAGTGTGTGCCTTATGTCGACACTTCTCACTCTGTCCATCAGTGTCACTCCAGCTACCGCCCTTAGATAACTCATCTCGGCAGCTTGGATCCTCGCTCTCACTCTCTTAAACTCGTAACATTCCATGCGCCAATTCTTATACCTGTATCTATACCTTCCGATCATTGGTTGAACCACCCGCGTGTTCCGTTCGGCGCCTTTTCTTTTTCAATTTACCTACGGCGTTTCGTCCGTTTTTTTCTCTCGCCTCCACCTGTCTCGTGACGTGCCGTGACGTCGGCGGGGTCCCACGCGCCCGCCCCGCAAGGCGATGTGGGTGAGAGCGACCCGGGGACCGGGGCCTGCCGCTTGACACTGGCCATATACGCTCGGCATGACCAAACTCGACGCCGCCTTTCGTCACGGACCGCCGCGGGCAGTGGTTGAGATAACAGACGCGGTGTTTGACGTCTTTTTTCGCAAAACACCGCGCTTAATTGCCGAAGACCCGGCAGCTTCTTCTTCTTGGGAGCTCGTCAGCAGGTTCTTAATATCAGATGTGGACTTTGACACTGGAGTACCCGCGCATAAAGTTTTACCTCAATGCTCACGTGGCCTACTATCCTTCCTTCCTGGGTTTCAATCCGTGGGATTGGTTTGCAGCAAAGTACATCTCCTTCTCCATTCTGCTCGGTCTCCGGCGATCCTCTTCAGCTCTGTGTAGGAGGCACAATAAGGCCTACTTTAGTAAGCCAAATAGTATAAGTTTATATATTGTTTTGGGTATTTTTTTAATAATAAAAAAGATTCTACGCACAAAATATACCCTTATTTAAGGATAAAAACACGATACAAAGTAGTGACGTAGAGACAAATGGAGTACTTGAGAGTAGTGGCAGGGGTTAAGAAATGGGATCGAATAAGAAACTCGACAATCCGGGACGATCTACACATTGAACCACTGCTAGTCTTCATAGAAAAATCCCAACTGAGGTGGCTTGGGAACGTACTAAGAATTTCTGATGACCGAATTCCTAGGAAAATACTGAGTTCGATTCCTGAGGGTAGACGTCAGTGGGCCGCCCCAAACACAGTTGGGTGAGGCAACTCCAAAAATTGTGTGAGGAAAGGATGGGACTACAATGGACGGAGGCCGCACAACCAGCGCAAGACAGGGACGAATGGAGGCACCTTGTCGATGCAGTGGGTCCCTGACCCGAATAGGACTTGATGAAGATGACAGAGAAAAATTAAACATAACCTCCAATTCTAAAAACAGCCTTTTTTGGAATTATGAGAGATCATTCAATCTGTACGATGACGAACGTCTCGCACCATCGCACGCGGGTCGGATATTAGAAAGAACGATTTTCTTTTCCAATCGTCGCCGTTTAATGATTGACCGTAAATGACACCCGAGATACACTGGGCCAAAGCTAATTACGACACAGCGGACAAATTGTACTTGCGGTTTCCTGGGAAGGCGGGTGCCGCTTCAATCGAGATTCTCCTGGCTTCGTCGAATCCGGAACAGTTGGTGTGTCTCTTCCGGAAGGCTAAATTGAACTGATGTTGAACACACACGAAGAGGAATGTCGGTTCTCATCGAAAAACGACACCTGACACGCATTTCAACTGTCACTGCGCGGATTTTTAAAAATTCGAATCCTGTCCAGCGATTGGCGCAGAACACATCGGGCGCCAGCCCAACCAATCAAATCTTGGCGCGGCCCGCGCACGGCGATTACGAAACACAATCTTAAAACTAAAATAATAGAATTAAATCTTCGAAATCATTTGTTTCATAACATTGAGTACATATTACATGATGATCCAGACAAACCCATTTGACACACGTTTTACGCCATTTTTTTGTGGCCTGATTACTTGATGGCACTTCTATGGTAGTACCTTCGACTCGACTTGGCGCCAAATTGCACACGCGTGCACTCGCACCCAGCGTCGAAGTATATATGGACCCTTGATTCGCAAGTTCCCACAGGTAAAAAAATATCGATAAAAGTGTCACCCTGGATTACTATGGTAGTCCGGACGTGTACTTTACTTTATTGTACTGTGCAATTTTTTGCTGGTCTGGTCTGTAAGACATATTTCATGTTTACATCTTGGATAGGTGCTTTCTTCATTGGTTTATCTGAAAACAAAAATTGAAACATCAGCTATTCGTGCTGATATTTTCATCTCCAGCTTTATCGGGGTGAGAAAAGCAAAGTGATCCTTTTTTAATGTAATCTGAGCTATCATTGCAGACTGATGTGTTTAACGGCACTGTGAATAGATTTTATATTATGTACAAAATATATTCCGTCACTGGTGCAGACTAAAAAATAACAGAAAGTGCTTTCAGTTGTCGTCTTCTTGTGAGAGACCGTTTTTGACATAGCTGTCTAATCGCGGAATTTATATTACGATAGACAAAACCTTCCATAAAATGGCAGTTAACAAAATTATCCCTTTGCAAACATCTATATACAACTGTGGTTGATAATGTTGTCATTTATCTTCGTAAAAATGAAATTCAATTCATGGGTAGCTAGGGATGCATTTTATTTCACCACTTTCATTCTACTGTAGAGAGACGGCGGATCGATGCCTTTGAGATGTGGTGCTGGAGACACACGTTGCGTATACCTGAGACGAATCTTCCAATTTTCGGACATCCCGTTAGAAGAGAAGGTAGCCTGGAGAAGCCCTGTGTGGTGGGTCACGTCGAGGGTCGACGAGGATGAGGAAGATCCTTGGACCGACCAAGTGGTAAAAGCTCCAGGCACTTCTCTAGCGCTAAGATCTGCAGGATGCCGGGAAAGCTGGAGGAGAAGATCACGATCCTGCATCGTGAGGGACCGATTCGGATGATGAATATCAGATCATTGCCGAGGCAACAAGAGCGTAGAAAGACAAACGCATTGATTCAATTCAATTTCAATTCAATTCAATTTATTTATTTTTTATATAACATTTACGTTACAAACACAAAATTTAATTCTTAAATGTTATAAATAAGTTAGAATTATATAAGCACATATAAACAAAAGCAAATATTAAACATTTATAGAATCATTCACATCAAAGGCGTAGGAGAATCCTGCTTCGGAATACCCTCTCAGAGACATGGAACAGATCGATATCCAGAGTAATATTGTTCAGCATAGCAGTAGCTCTTCCAACAGGCATAACCATTGGCAGGTTGGTCCTGTGTATTGGAATGTGAAACAATCTATGCTGACGCTTTCTTAGGTAATTATCGGGAACATACAAACCAATGCTCTGAATAATTTCAGGATTATCGATCATACCGCGCAACAATGGATAAAAATGCGTAATCAGATACACATTCCTTCTAGTCTCTAAACTATTGTAGCCAAGCACACCCTGAAGGAACTCGGTTGGGTAAAGCCAAGGATAATGCCCGTACTCTCTCTTGTAGAGATATATTAGAAACTTTTTTTATTGATGCCGCCTAGTAGAGGCTGGTGGTGCGAGGCAGAGTCGAGGGAAGATGACCAACCCGTTGGACGAATCTGGTGAATGCTATCTGCAAGTAATGGCTCTCTCCAGGAAGCTGTCAGGAATGGCAGATCGACGAAGATGACGCCGGGTAGTTTTGGCTGTGGTCTCATGGATATCTCTCCGCGCTCCTGTCGCCTCAGCATCCATGTCTTAGATCCGAACAGAAAGGTCTTTAAAATCAGTCGGCGCGGACGCTGCACTCGTTCATCGTCCGCCTTGCCGTGTCGTCGGGTTTACTTTTGTCGACAAACGTTCCTCAAATAAGCTCCACATCGGTGACACACTCCCAAAATACAAAATCCCAACATAAAATAGACGGGACGTAGTTTTTTTTATGTACGCGTAAAGTTTCTGTGAGAATTTCAAATATTTTTTTTTCTATCATTATAGCAGAATTTTTCTCGGAATTTATTGATTAAGAAATCAGTAGATGTGTGTGAAACTAACTGATTTCTGCCAACTTTTAAAATAATATTGGTACTTATTATGTATAAAATTTTCTTTGTATCATTGCCGTCACTAACGCTATACCAGATGGCACTGTTTACACTCTGACATAAACATTATACTACGATTTATTGACAATTTTATTTGTTGCGAAACTTAAATTTTAATTGGTATTTTGTCAAAAATTTAAGCACGTTAAGTAGAATTTCAGCAATTAGAGATTGGATTAACAGAGACGATGAGTTCATTCGTTCATCTTTTAACGCGTGTTAACGTAAAAAATGATTGAATTGAGTGAATTAGAATCGGTTGCACAAGATATTATTTATTACCTTTCTTAAAAGTGCTTCCCGCCATTTCAATTGTTTTACGTCGGGATCCTAGATAGCTATGAAATGTCTCAAAAGAATAATTTTCGTCAGTAAATAAAGCCATTTGGCAATGCGTCACTACTGCCGCGTCTTGGTCTTCCCTTGAGTCACCGCAAGGCCCATATTCCAAGTATAACCGAGTTTGTAAACAGAAGCATAAACGCAATTTAACATAGCCACTTGGTCGGCTTCTGCAAAAATCGATCCATTGTGTCCCGCCGAGACAATGGGTCCGCGCGCGCCCCGTCCCGCTCCCTCGCGGGCGGGCGGATATCTATTGTCTCGTTCGCGCCGCCTTCCCGCCAATTTGACATCCTTCTGTTTGCATTTTCAATTTTCGAACCGCGAACGGAAATGAACGTTCTAAATTTAAATCGCGACCGGCCAATCGGCGGCCGCCCAGCGAATTGACAGACCGCGAAAAGCAGCGAGACTGATGTTGTGTTATTAAAACGTAACCTGACTGTCTGACTTCGTGATTAAGAGGATCATATATTAATGTCTCTCAAACAAGGCAAAGTAATTAGCAGGTAAGTGGTGAGACGAATTTCAGTATGGCTGAAGACCGATACCTGGTCTCTCCGATCCTCGTTTTAATCATACATTTTATTTTTCCGGTATTTAGTATTTAGTAAACTTAAATTTTAATTGGTATTTTGTCAAAAATTTAAGCACGTTAAGTAGAATTTCAGCAATTAGAGATTGGATTAACAGAGACGATGAGTTCATTCGTTCATCTTTTAACGCGTGTTAACGTAAAAAATGATTGAATTGAGTGAATTAGAATCGGTTGCACAAGATATTATTTATTACCTTTCTTAAAAGTGCTTCCCGCCATTTCAATTGTTTTACGTCGGGATCCTAGATAGCTATGAAATGTCTCAAAAGAATAATTTTCGTCAGTAAATAAAGCCATTTGGCAATGCGTCACTACTGCCGCGTCTTGGTCTTCCCTTGAGTCACCGCAAGGCCCATATTCCAAGTATAACCGAGTTTGTAAACAGAAGCATAAACGCAATTTAACATAGCCACTTGGTCGGCTTCTGCAAAAATCGATCCATTGTGTCCCGCCGAGACAATGGGTCCGCGCGCGCCCCGTCCCGCTCCCTCGCGGGCGGGCGGATATCTATTGTCTCGTTCGCGCCGCCTTCCCGCCAATTTGACATCCTTCTGTTTGCATTTTCAATTTTCGAACCGCGAACGGAAATGAACGTTCTAAATTTAAATCGCGACCGGCCAATCGGCGGCCGCCCAGCGAATTGACAGACCGCGAAAAGCAGCGAGACTGATGTTGTGTTATTAAAACGTAACCTGACTGTCTGACTTCGTGATTAAGAGGATCATATATTAATGTCTCTCAAACAAGGCAAAGTAATTAGCAGGTAAGTGGTGAGACGAATTTCAGTATGGCTGAAGACCGATACCTGGTCTCTCCGATCCTCGTTTTAATCATACATTTTATTTTTCCGGTATTTAGTAGTTTGGATAAGATCAGATCAAAGATATTATGCGCGAGAATTACGCCTCTTCTTCTTCTTCTTCCCTGGCGTTTCACCCCTATGGGGTGTTCTTGCCACAAAACAAGTGTGTTACTTTGTTGGCAATGGGTGTGATTTTTTCCCTCTTTTATTTTGGAAATTTAAGCAATGGAAAAGGATATGGGGTACATAATGTTAGTTTATTTATTTTTATAGACTTATACCGTTAGCTTTTAGGAATTAGTTAGTAATTTTAAAGTGATTTGATCATTGGAATATAAGAGGGTTGGGATGTTGATGGGGAATGGAATATTGTAATAAGAAAGATCTTGAATAAAATTTGAGCAACAGTCATTCGCGTACGGCGAATATAGAGGAAGCCTCGAACTTATTCACTTTCAAAGTCGGCTTATCATTCGTGTTTGCATATTCAACTCAATTAATTTAATAAACTAGCTGCGCCCGCGGCTTAAAACAATATGATCTACACTACTCGTCCAAACAATGTTGTGTAAAAGGCAATTTTCATACACGTAAAATTTCCCTGACGATAAGCAAATTTATTTTGATGAGAGTTTAACATTACCTACTTGAATTACCCCCGACAGATTAAAATTAATTTTAAATATATCTTTTATTCATATTATTTGTGAATCAACCTTAACAAATAGACTACTTAACAAATAGATACATTCATTGCGTACTTTTTTTATAGGCCTTCTTAAGCTTTATATCTTTTCTATAGAAAACATTCATGTATATTTTACCGTTAAGGCAGCGTTCGTACGAAACGCTTAACCTTTAAATCATCCAAGTATTGACTCAAATTTTCTAAATTCCTTTGTAGCACCATTTTATAGATGAAGAAAATTAACACTTTGTTTTACCACACTTAAATATTGTTGTAAAAATTCGACATGTTTCGGGAGCGATGGTCCCTTCTCAATAAATGAACTAATCTACATCAATTGTCCTGAAAAAGAGAGCAATCTCTCCCGAAACGTTTTAATTTCTTACAACAAAATTTAAGCGTGGTTAAAACAAAATGTTTACTTTTTTATTTATAAAATACGATTCGTATTTTGTAAATAAAAAATTTAATTGTGCAAGAATAAATACTTTTGTTTGTGTCTTAAGGTCCCAGACCACTGTGCGCGCGGTATGATAGTGTATTTTTCGTAATTATTTTCAAACAAACGGACTAGCGAATTTTATTTTCGATTTTTTATAGAAAGTTTTCATCATTTATTAAAAAAAATAGAAAGGGGCCCTTTATAAAAAAATCCCTACGTGGTGCCATAAAGACTGAATTTTCAAACAGTTTACTATTTGGCGCACGCAAATCGGATGTATAGTTTTTCTGATATGCTGTCAACCAGGTTGAAAGATGTATTCAACATACAAACAAAAAATTTTAAACCGCTGTATCTCCGTCAATTTTACGAGTAATTTCTTTAAAATATTTGGTGAGAGCATTCAGAAAATTTAAAAATAAATGCCAAAAAATATTTTTTCACAATGGTCTGGGGCCTTAAATATACGCGAGGGGGAAATTTTTCCGCTGTGACCGAACTCTCTCTCCTGAAACGCGGGTTTAGTTCGTGTCTGTAATTTTTTACACTCTGTGAGTGGGACATGAAACGGGCCGGACATTTCTCACATTTCCTCCGAAGGTCGTCGCGTCGCAGCAAATTGTATTTTGAACCGCGTCTAATAACCGTGGGAACATTTTTTCACCGCGTGAGACTATTGTCGGCGTGTTGGCAAGCCTGGGAAAATACTTCGCGAGCAATTAAATTAATGTTTCTGCCGTGATTGCTCACCTGCTTTAAAATGGCGCGGAGAAAATTGTACCGAGGGAAAATCTGTGAGACATTCTCATTCATTATTTACTTTTTTGTGGTCCCCTCTCTTTTCGTGTCGAGGTCTACGCGATGGCTGCGTTCACCTCCGACAGTCGTGTTCTTCTTAACTAACCTCAAGTTTGTTGCCATCTCTGTCCAATCTCTGAATGTCTCTTCTGTTATATTTTTCTCTGACGTCCGGCAAGTCTTTGATGGGCCAGTTTTGGCCACTTTTAGATATTTTTTGTTGGCAAAACTTTGTTGCCCAACTTTGCATCACTACGAACTCAAAAAGAGTCAGAATCGTTTTTTTTTAAATTTCCCCATACAGCACATTAGTTACTTTTTTAAAATGTAGGAAACGAGTATATAAAATTTAATAACTTTTCAAAGCAAGAAAACACTTTGTGGCTTGACATTATAAGAAATTTAAGAAAAAATTACACACTATGTTTTAAACCACTTAATTGCTATATATTTGTAAACTAGTTTCGGTTGGACTCAACCTTCTTCAGGACAATTACAATATAGACTGACAGTCTATATTGTAATTGTCCTGAAGAAGGTTGAGTCCAACCGAAACTAGTTTACAAATATATAGCAATTAAGTGGTTTAAAACATAGTGTGTAATTTTTTCTTAAATTTCTTAAAATTTAATATATGTAATTTAAAATAAAAACATCAAACTCGAAATGTGCTCAAATATGCCAGTTCTGCCCAATTTTATCTAGTTTTGGCCATGTCGTTGTGTCAGTTCTGGCCACTTTTACCTGGTTTTGGCCAGGTCGTTGTGCCAGTTCTGGCCACTTCAGTTTTTATAAGGTTAACTTCTCAGAAGGAATGTACTCTATTTCTACTTTTTTCTTTGGCCAGACTACAACTGTTTTTAACTAAATATATATGAATTTTGCAAGGTTGATAAAAATCATGTTTTTTTAAATTAGCAAAATTGGATTTATTTGATTTAATTCACATTCTTTTTAAATATTCCGATCTTTTTTAATTTGGAAATCAGGTATTGTTGAGAAAATAAAATTTTTGTTTATTTTAATTATTAATAAAATTAACAAAAATCGACATATTAGTCCTTCTAAAAGTCAGTAATTATTTCAAAAATACAGTAGCATATTTATTTGCTGTTATATTATAAAATTAACGAAAATCAACAAGTTCTTCTAAAAGTCAATCATTTAAAAAAAACAGTACCTAGCATTTTATCATATTTATCAAAAAATTGACAAGGAAAATAAAAAAGCCTTAAAATTAATAAATTATCATAAAACCATTTGGGTTTCATCGCAGTCGCAGTCACTTAGATATAACTTAAATGTTATGTTTTTGTTGGTTTTGTAATTTATTCGAGTTTAGTTTTTTCAAAAGGTAGACTAATTTGGCCGCCTTCTCGGTGCCTAAACTATTTCTTATTTTGCTGTGCACCAAATTGAATGCCGAAAATATCCTTTCGACCCCAGCGGAAGAAGCAACTGTACTTGGCAGTTGCTTGATTATATCCAATTCTTTTTCGTTTATATATTTTTTTCATATATTATGTATTGCTACTTAGCATTAGGGGCGGTTTTCTGTATTGCTTGTTTTCTCTTCATCATCTTATACTCAAGTGAAAGGCTCAACTTTTGCCGGGAGGAGTGCCTTGACACTTTTTTGCTAATTTGGTTGCAGTAAAAGAGTATTGATTTAAATCATTGCGATTTTCAACATTAATTGTAATATAACAACTCTGGAATTTCAGATAGTTTTTTATGGTGTATCTGTAATGTGAACTCTCGTTTTGCAGGTCTCTCGCCTGGTGATACTCCACGAGGAAGCCGAAGATGGAAACGCCATGCCGGACCTCAACCGCCCAGTGCAGGCCGTGTCGCACGCCGTCAACAATCTGGTCAAGGTGAGCGTATATTTCTGCTGGTCTAGTCAATTTTCTAGAACAAGGTTTTACAAATATGTATACTCGGAACTAAAGATTGACAAAAACTTCAATTGGACACATCACATAGAAGACACATGTAAGAAACTAAGAACTCTACGCGGTAAATTCTTTCATCGCAAACATTGTAATCCAAGACACACACGTTGAGGTACTGATACACACGCTCATTTGATTGAAGGGGTATCTTTTGAGCATGTGTGAACAGACTTGCTTATGAGCTTGCTAATGTCATTCGCGGCTGGTATCGATTATCAATGCGATCTTCTCAGTCCGCGACAGATGAAATAAATATGGCGGGTTGGGGAGATGACAAAACATTACTTTTTGTGGCTTATTATAGGAATCATTAATGTCTGTGGAATACTCGGTCACCGCTGTAAAAATAATATAGCAAGAAGTGATGTTTATGAAACTTTATTGACATTCTATGAGACATGAATCATTCAAATCTTACAATAAAAATTATAAAAACTAAAATCAAAAATGTGCGAATGGAAATTCGGAAACTGTTTTGGAAAATGTACATATATAGTAATAAAATCCTTGCGTTTAAACTGTAAATACAGTTTTGCATACTATCCAGAAAAGCTGGGAATATTAAAAAAATATTTATATGGGATTCGTAGACCTGTAGAAAGTATATGTCTTGGTACCGCGCGATTTCCTGTGGACAGTGCTGGACGAATGCGGAATAGAGAGAGACCTTCTCAAGGCAATTCAATCTTTGTATGAGGATTGCAAAAGTTGCGTACGAATAAACGGCGCAATATCGGAGGAGTTGGAATAGGATTCAGACAAGGTTGCCCACTTTCGCCAATCCTGTTCACCCTTTATATTGACAGGAAAAGCCAAACAACAAGGGTCGTAAGAGTTGGAGATGTGGAAATAGATTGTTTATTCTTCGCGGATGATACAGCGAGGCTGGCGCCTACACAAGAGGACTTACAAGAGTGGATAAACTCCTTGATTAGTATGAAGATTAGTACTGCCAAAACAGAGGTTATGGTCGTAGGAAGAGACCAAGAGCAGTGCTCGATCAGCATACAGGGGACCCAGCTGAAGCAAGTCGAAAAATTCAAATACCTTGGGGTAGAATTTTCTATCGACGGGAGGCAGGAAAGTGAAATAGGTAGAAGAATCGGAGCTGCAGCCGGCGTTCTAAGTTTCGTTCTAAGTACCGATGTGCTGCCTGCCGGTACCTCGCCGGTCGTATCGGGCTTCTCATTGGTGGTTTGCCTCGGGCGCGCGATTGGTCCATTGGTACGCTCGAGGGACTAGAGTCCGGGTAGGCCTAGATGCTCCACAAGAGATTCAAGAAATAAATTCAATGTGTGAAATAGGGGAAGCACTGATATGAAGTTGTATATTGAAACAGTCTCAAATACAAACTTTAGTCGTAGCCAGAATTTGAAATTGTCTTTCTCGTTAAGACAAGGATTATTTAATTCATATTCGTTTCCCGCAATCTTTGATGATGCAAAGCTAATTTGCTCGTGTGCGCTGCACGCCACACAGATCGGCAGTTATTCCACACTCTTCCTTGGTGATCCTTTACCTTCACTTGTCGGTATTTGCACCGATCCGAGCGTGAAATTTACATTATCACTTGTCTTTGTCCGCGCTCGGCGGAGGGTGACGCGCGCTTCCCCGGGAATCACCCGACGGAACGGCGGGCAACAAGTCGCGAGAAATACAACATTCCTCCGACTGATTCGTTAATACCGTGCCGTGGCTTTAGCGGATTTACGGCTACGTATTTATTTATTTTGTTTAAAATCGCTGACCACCAAAATAAATGGACAAGAACTTACGTTCGTTCCTTGCCCGTGATTTGGCCCCACGTTTGGCGCCAATACGTTCGCTTTTTGTTAAAAAAAATAATCACTACGATCTTGTAATTTTTTTATTTAATTATGCATGAATAAATAATTCAACTTCATTATGAATTTCATAAATATGTCTTAAATAACAACATTGAACATACTTCCGCTGTGACCCAGTTCACTCGCCTAAAGAAGTGGTTTAGTTCAACTTTGTACAATTTTATATTCTGTGAGGCGAATCTCTACATGAATCCAATGTACCATTTTCAATTCTTTTGCCTGTCCCCCGCGATTTTTTTCCTATTAATTCCAGAAGACATTTTGTGCTCTATTCGATTACCAAAACTAATTTTGTATAAAATGAACGCGACTGATATTTGTTTTAAAACACAACGCTGCACAAAAATTTGTATGGAAAAGGATATTCTATGCAATTTGAATTTTGCCGAATGAAATAAATGACGAATTACATAGATCTCTGACCCCCCCCCCACCCCTGCCATAGCCCAGCATGGCATTCTGCGCGATCCCGCTCCTCTGCTCGCTACCTTTGCTCGTCGCTTATAATGCGCGCGTTACATCGAAGAATTTATAATATTTTTCGCACAACAAAGTGGCAAACTCCTCGGAGGCGATCCATCCCATCTCGCGGCGCGTCCAGACCGCCTTGCGTAGGTACTGCGCGCGCTAAACTATTTATATCTCTCCCAGAATGTTCGGCCGCAACTGTGAAACTGTCCGCGCGGGCTCCTGTCCGCCCTCCAGGCTCGCGCCGTACTCGATCTCGCTCGCTCGATTTCCGGTCCGGTGCTGTAGTCGGACCGGAGTTCCCTCCCGTTCGTCACTCCGGGCATAACTCACTTCGGGATCTGTGAGGAAGGATTTAGTGGGGCCGGTGTGCGCGAGATGTGCCGATTTAGATCCTGACTCATGGTTTGGTCGCGCTGGAGGAGTCGAGCGAATTTACAACAGAAGCGACACAGCACAAGACAATGCCCCCAATCTCACTAGTTGTATGCTCAAAAATCAACCGCCGGTTGATTTATAAGCATGCCACTATCATTCACCACGAGAAGGGGTATCTTTGGAGCACGTGTGAACAGGCTTGCTTATTATGAGCATGCTTATGTCATTCGCGGGCTTCGCGGCTAGTATTATCAATGCGATCTTCTCAGTCCGCGACAGATGAAACAATTGGCGCTTTGGGGAGATGATAAAACATTACTTTTCGTGACTTATTATAGGAAACACGAATGTCTGTGGAATACTCGGTCACCGTTGTGTAAAAATAATATAGCGAGAAATAATGTTTATGAAACTTTATTAGAAGGCATGAATGATTCAAATCTTACGATAAAAATTATAAAAACTAAAATCAAAAATGTGCGGATGGAAACTCGGGAACTGTTTCGATTTATTGGTTCACTTGAATGTTCTATTTCAGTTTGAAAAGTTTCCATTTTGAACAAGAGCGTCTCTATTCTACGACAAGAGCATGCCACTAATAAGCGTGTGTGTTTGATTGTTAGCTTTGAGCATGCTTATTTATGAGCATGCCACTAATAAGCATGCTAATAATGAGCAAGTGTGTACAGTGCTCATTAGCATGCCACTAAATAAGCAAGTGTATCTGTACCTTTATGTAATCGTCGAAAAGGCGCTTGCTCGATGTTTACATAATTTACGAGAATAGCCCAGTCGATTCCAGATCAATAGTGCGCAGTTCTGTCTGATTCAACCGCCTCGTGACAAAAAACGCACGTAGTAGTATTCAAGCTTATGATCACCTTAGTGGTAATTATAATATTGCCTGTAATGTAGAGGATAGAATAGAGATGTTGAAATGGTTCGGTCATGTAGAGCATTTAAGCGAGGAGAGGATGGTAACGAAAGTATATGAGGCGAGTGTTGAAGGCAGCAGGAACGGAGGGCATCTGCGAAAGATTTGGCGTGATCAGATAAACCAAATATTCTTAGAGGATGGCCCTGTTAAAAGCTTCTACAACCGAAAAACGTGTATAAAAAAGTAGAAAATGAGTGTGGAGTTCTATACTCTCTGAGATTTAACGAATTGGAAATTAATATATTCCTGGCTGCAGCGTAATAGGTTGAATAAATAAAATATGGTTTGGCCATTTGGAACAGATGAGTGAGGAAAGAGTGGTAAAGAAAAATTATGATAGGTGTTGAAGGCACCCGAAACATATGGCTCCGCGGAAGACCTGGCAAGACCAGGTTCCAGATAAGGGAAAATGGTCCTTTAAGGAGCCTCGACAATTGACGAGCTTGCATGCGAAGATGTATTAATCTGATGATGCAAGATGTGTGTCAATACAGATAGTACGTGCGCTCTATCCTCTCCTCTATTCCCCTGCGGGGAAACGGCGTGATGGTACGTTAGTTAGTTAGTGTAAAAAATGGGTATCAATGTATTTTATATCTACCGAGCATTTTTACGAGGGCTCATTTATTTTTCGATACAATCAAATAATATTGATTATGATTGAAGAATCGTACATACATACAATTAATTTAATAGGACATCACGTTGAAAACATAATGGGAATTCGTGTTACACGTATTAATAATAAATGTTCGATCCAATCATTGACAATCAAATGATGGCTCATATATGGACAGCGCAATCGCATATCAGAAATATTAATCGCCGCCATTAGTGTCACAATAGAGTATGCACCTAGTCTCGATAGAATGTCGACAATAGTATAATTAAGAAATGAATACGTCCAAGCCGCGGCAAGAATAAATTAATAATAGAATCTTGCACATCATAATGCATATGGATGAAAGAAAATTTCGTCACCATAATCATCACTATTGCTCACTAGTTTAGGGCCGGTTGTTACAAGTTGGATTAAAGTAAACCTTCGTTTAAAGCATAGATTTTTGCGTTCTCCACCAATCAGACGATCCGTTTTCGTAAATATCTATGCTTTAAACAAACGTTTACTGTAATAGATCTGAGGGACGTATGTCGCGAAGCATGAAAGAGACAGAGCATGAAAGAGAGAGCAAATGCTTTATAAGGTCGCGCGCATGTCGCCTCTGGGCTTTTTCTACCATTATATCGAGACAGACCGCTGTTGTTCATTGTAACCGCTGTATAACGTATTGTTACCATCAATAAACCAAGTTTAACCTCTTTTATTGGAGAATCCCGAAGTCACGACAATATAATAAGAACATCACATTTACTTTAATCCAACTTGAAACAACCGGCCCTTAGTGATTACTCCAGGGTAGGAGATTGCGGGGCAGTCCCAGTGGCGGAGTGGCGATGAGGGAAGGATCAGGTTCAAACATGGTCTGCGGTAGCGGGCGAGAAAAATTAGACTCTTCACTTTGTCATCAGTCAGACATTTTACGTGCATGCGTAAGTTGGTACACTGTAATATGAAAATTAGCAATAGAACGAGTAGAAAACTACACATATCGTCATAATCGCAGAATAACGACGCATGTGATTTTTCTCAAGTTTGCAGGAGAGTAGTTAAAAGTTTTATTTACATGAAGACACTGAAACTTGGGTTAGTTATTTAAAGTTTCACACCTCGAATATAGTCAGCGCAGTACAACGACGTTTTTACACATTCTGTATTGTTCTACGATCGCAAATCAGAACCGTCGTTAAACCGACTTCGTATAACGACGGCTAAATTAATGAGAAAAAATACACTTTTTATATACCTTATTTTTGATTTATTAGATGGCTTCTTTTTTTCACTTTTCAACGATCCAAAAAAGTCAATATGGAATTTTTTGCACATCCGTCATTGTTCTGTGACGATATATAGGAAATAGAATCACACATGACATGACACTTAATGTGATGTAATATTAACCAACATGACAGCCATTCAATCGTGTAGTGATGACATATGGAGTGAGACGATGACCGTAACAGTGAAAAGTGCGGAAAAGCTCAAATGCACGCAACGATCCATGGAGAGATCCATGTTTGAATAAGAAATGATAAGATTAGGCGCAAAACAAGAGTAGTGGAAATCATGGATCGTGTGGCGAAGCTGAATTGGTAACGGGCAGGGATGAACGCTTCAGATGGACTCCCAGAATTCTGAAGCGGAGACCTTTGGAGAATGAAAGAAGCGTTGGAAGACCTCAAAAGTGATGGGCCGACGATATAGCCGCCGTGGGAGGGAATGAATCGCTACAGAAGCCAGCAGTAGGGAAGGATGTGGAAGAGGCCTATATCCAGCAGTGGAGAGATGAAGGCTGAAGAAGACCAGTAATTGAACAGATAAGAATGACAAGAAGAAAAACTCTTTTCGCAATAGTACGATAGCTAGTAGCATCTTTGATCTGGTTCTTGAAAATTTTGGTGTTCTTGCAAAGCAGTGGGGATCCTATTAAATTAGTTTCTGTTCTTGCTTGCGCGCGCATTTATACTCTTGATTGTCTAGAAATTTCTGATCTATTCCCGTGTTTTCCAGACACTACTAGTACTTTCCAATTTACTCTAAAACGTCCAGAGTGCTGGGAAATCCTGAACTTTGTGTATTTTTTTTCTGTTTTTACAGTCTCGTTACAGTATATATTCTCATTTTTTTTTATAAATCGTGTTTTTTTATTCCCTTTCTTTTAACTCCTAGCGTCTGCTTGCCTGCTGAAAAAACTTTGGATCGATTTTTAACCCTTTTCTCGTGATCCAATCAAGCTGAAACTTTGTAGGTAGACTTGTGGCGACAGTAAAATGATCTAACAAATTTTCATTAAAATAATAGGGTTAAATTTGAATTTTTCTAAATTTTAACGGTTTTTAAATTGGAAAAAACCATACAAATGAGAAAGGAACCCGACACGCGGAGAAGGCGCGAAACCTGTTTCAACTAGTCTGACTCGAGCCATGTGTCCAATCAGACGGTTTCGCCGACGCCGTGCCCCCCTATACCAATTATTACGTTTTCAATATTCTATGAGTTTTAAGGATTATAATATATATAGAATAGATTTCCCAAATGAACTATAACAAAAACTTGGTTTTTATGGGTTAGTTTTTTATATAATATTATTGAACACAAAAATATCAACACGGAATACATGTCACATCAATATTCTCGCTACATATGTATTTTCAAACTACGCTAAACGCTTATTCAATGAAAATAGGGCCAACTCCCTAGTCTCCTGGATAGGGACTCAGACCACCGACCACCGGGATCACTACGCGAGTGTCTTAACCACTTGTCCAAAAAGCTATTCAAGATATTGTGGTTATGGTTCCTTAACATAACCAACTGAATTGTAAGGTAAACTGTGTACCACCTCGATATACATTTACCATCGGGTACAGCATGTTTCAGAGAAAAATATCACACGAACAATGAAAGAATGCTTAGTTTTTTTTAGCACGAACTACCGAAACAGAATTATAGTAATTATAAATATGGTGAATTACGGTGTCTCCATGGAGATATCCATGCTTGGCGTAAGCCTAAGGGATGGAATTAGAAATGATGAAATTAGGCGCAGAACTAGAGTAGTGGATATCATGGATCGTGTAGCGAAGTTAAAATAGCAATGGACAAGACATGTTGCAAGGCAAGATGCTACAAGATGGACTCCCAGAGTTCTGAAATGGAAATCTTGGAAAAATATAAGAGGCGTCGGAAGATTTCTGAAGAGACGGGCCGACGATGTAGCCGCTGTGGGGGGGAAGAAATGGCCACAACTAACAAATAACAAGGAAGGATGAAAGGGTATGGAAGAGGCCTATATCCAGCAGTGGAGAGATGAAGGCTGAGGAAGAAGAAGAAGACGGTGTCTCCCAAAAAATATTAAAAATCTTCAGCTAAAAAAATTTCCGCTCCTCTTTCTAAGTGCAGTGAGCTAAGCTGTGAAATCAACTATGCACAGACATATATTTTTTTAATAAATTAAGCGTTGTTTCGTTTAAATAAAGATGCGAACACGGAATACGTGTCGTATCAATACGCTTATTATTTTCAAACTAGGCTAAATGCTTGGAATGGGGCTCGAACCAACGGCCCTAAGATCACTAGGCGAGCGTCATGACCACTACACCAACAAGCTACTCAACTATCCTCAAGAGCGGACTAAAATATTTAACCTTTCCCAACACATTAATGGTGTAGGTATACATTTTTTATGTAGATCAGAAGGCACAGATTTGTGTAAATCAACCTCTACGGATTCCTCTATTGAGCAAAATGACAATGATATAAATACACCAAAAATATGTATAACATTAAAAAAATGGAACCCAATGGTAGTTTAACCCTTCTATGATCCCATCCATGATTGTAGTCACTTTCTACGTCAATTACCGCTTCCAATTTGCTTGGATTTCGCAGGCGAAAAGTGTCAAGCGTCCGGTGGCCTTGGCGGTGCAACTTTCTCCTCTTCCGCAGCCGCCAGAAAGGCCTGGTCATCGGAATCCGAAGATCGACCCTTTACTGATTTGTCGTCCAAACTGGTATCATCAGCATTGAGGCGAACAAACCACTCGCGGCACGCCCTTTCGCTAATAGTTCCTCCGTCGAAAAGAGAAATGTGGAAATTGCGAAATGTGGCGTATATGTGTATGGTTTCCTAAACCTGTTAACCGGTCGGGTGCCGGAGCGCAGATCTGCGCGAAAACTTTTGTACCCTCTATGTGGTGGAGCGCAGATAAGCGCTCCCTAGACACGTATGCGAATTCGGCCTATCTTACCTGCGTTTATGAGTTTTTAAAGCTCATCATTGGTTGTATCTCAAGTTTTTGAATGAATGAATAAACGAGTTCTGTTTGCCGCGCAAACCGGACAAAAAACATTCCAAATGTCGTCTTTGAACCGCGCATTAATTGTGTTATTTATCTGTTAAAAAAAAGTGTTTTTTTTTTTACTACTTTCTTTTAACTGCTTACTTGTTTGCTTGACGAAAAAACTTTGGATCGATTTTTAACACTTTTCCCGTGATCCAATCGAGCTGAAACTTTGCAAGCAGACTCGTAGCGACGATCAAGAAGATCTGTCAAATTCTCGTTAAAAAAAAAATTATAGTTTAATTTCGGATTTTTAGAAATTTTAATAGTTTTTTCAAATTGGAATCATTACAAAAGTTTGATTACTAGCAACGGCGGCCCGATAACGTCGCGGAATATTTTCTAAATTTGAATTACTCCGTCGGTATACATAATAGGTACTTCACTTCGAATGTCGAAAATCTAAATTGACGACAAATATTTTTAGAATTTAATCTTCAAAGCATGAAGTGTCTTATCAAAGCGCAAAACGTGACATTTTAGAAATATATATTAAATTACTGTAAGTTTAGTGTCATGTTATAAGTTTTAATTCGTCTTTAATTGTTGTTATATTTTACAAAGAAAGGGAGTACAATGAAAACTTGGTTTTCATGGGTTACTTTTTTTACTCCTTATGTGGGATTTAAAATACCTAAACGGGACGGTATCATTACGACACACACTTTATTCCACAATTGACAATTTTAATTTACGAGACCGCCGCGTCTTCCGGCACGCCCGGCGCGCGCTGACAGACGCCTCTCCGGCTGCGTCTTTCCAGCGTTGGCCGTCTCCAGATTTTATCCCAGATTTAGCCGTCGGATAAACCAATTTTTCCAGTATATTTTCGGCCGCGCGCCGCGATAGTTTCGTAACGCGGCTATAATAGTCGTTCCCGACCGGCGTTGTCTGGTGAACATTCATCCAAAAGACGGATTGACGATTGTCTGGTCCAGCGCGCCGTTTTGGAGACGAGATCGCCAAACGCACTGGATCGAGGTAATTTGTTTCTCGCGCTCGGTCGCCTTATTGTTTGTGACGACGATCAGCAGTGTATTGTTGTTGTTTCGCTGTGAGGCGGACAATCGGGTCTACTCTCATTGCTTTGCGATCTTACCAAAAATGCAAGTGTATTAATATACTGAAAGCTAGTCCACAATACTTTACAGGCGGATTACTTCCTTGATTACGAGTCGAAATTGTTCGAGCAACCATGATCTAATATCAACAGTTAAGGAGATATGTGTCATCAAGTTTGCATTTTTTTACAATATTTCTGGCTTATTTTTTGCAAAACGTTGTAATGCCATTACAGTAACTTATAACGAATACGAAAAATTAATTCGCTCTAAAAAAGTCGAATAAAGAGATGAAAAAAAGTTTTTTTACCTTGTATTGAAACGAATGAATTGTTAATATTCGTATATAAATTTCTTGAATGATAGTCCAACGATTAACAGAAAATAATTCATCAATATATCGATCATCGTCAGTCATCGAGTCGTCAATATATTATCGAGTAGCTTGTTGGTCTTGTGGTTAGAACTCTCGCCTCGTGATCCTAAGGTCGCGGGCTCGAACCTCACTCCAGACCAGTAAGTGAGACTTATTTTCATAGCACAAGCGTTTAGCTTAGTTTGAAAATAGTAAGAATATTGATGTGACACGTACTCCGTGTTCGCATCTCTATCAAAAAAAAAAGAATAAAATGCGAACTTTTAAGTAAATTTATCTTCATAACTATTGGTATTGGGGCATAGATGTTGCAATATTTTCGACTCATAATTATTAAGGCAGAAAGGAATCCCCATACATGTAAAGTATTGCGGGGTAACTCTTTTATATACACCCTGTATGTCATATTTTAACGCTACGATGTAAAAAAATCAAAGCCACATCTTTGTAAACACACCATTAGACCATTTTCTACATCCATCATACCATTCTAAAATAAAAATCCAAAATATATCCTTTCCATCATGAAAATACATTGTTTTCTGGGATGATTTTTAAGTCTATTTGCGATTGACAAATTGCCTTGTTGACCGTTTCGATGCCAGCAAATGTGCTCGATCTGTTTCACTTTCATTTTTTTTCTCAATAGTTTACTTTTTGTGACGGCCTCAAAGACGACAATTCTAATCTGTTGAGTGTGGGGTCAACGTCTGTGAGACCCCCTGCGTTTGTTTACCGTCTCTGAGATCGATCAATGGAAACATAATAAATCTTATTATTATTCCACTCGGTCATCTATCTCAATTGGTTCGTTGGCCTTTTCATTGTTTCTATGCGTTGGCCAATTTGTTTTTTCTTTCTTGTATTGTCCATTGACACCCGTTTAATCTATTTTTTATTAATATATCGCGGGTCATTGCTGTGCTTGTCGCAATATTCTAATAATGTATACATCTGTTGCAAGAAATACGTTGGAATACAACTCGAATCTGTGAGATCTCTACGCTATAAAAATCGAATGAGTCCAACAACAAAAAAAGTAACCCATAAAAAACAAGTTTTTATTATACTCCCTTTCTTTGAAATAAATATAACAAAAATTAAAGATGAATTAAAGCATAACATAACACTAAACTTACAGAAATTTAAATATTTCTAAAATATCAGATGTTTTGAGCTTTGATAAGACACAGATTAAATTATAAAAACATTTGTCAGTCAATTTAGATTTTCGATATTCGTAGTGAAGAACCTATTATGTATACCGACGGAGTAATTTAAATTTAGAAAATATTCCGCGACGTTATCGGGCCGCCGTACACTGTGATATATTCCAAATCTAGCGGAACTTAATACAATGTATACTAATTTAATTTTTATCTCCGGATGAACTGGATAGATTTTTATGAAACTTTTCCTGAATGTTCATAAATATATTCTTTGTATGTACACATAATTAAAATCTATTCAAATTCATAGAGTTTCATGCAAGAAAAAAAACAAAAGTCGGTTCATTCGACTTATATTAGGTCCTTACATATGAAATTGGCGTTTTGCCGTACTGGCAAATTTGATCTCAAATATCTTCTCTTTGGTTAGGAATTCCAAATCCAAATTTATACAGCTATTTACTCATGTATTTGTGTTTTGAAAATTATAAGTCATTTGTTTTTTCCTCAATTGTTTTTTTCTTTGCGTCACTCAGTTTACAAAATGAAAAACTTGAAATATCGCGTTATTTACGAGTACGAGTTCCACCGTGGCACCAGTGCTGCAGAAACGGCTCGAAGGATTAATGATGTGTATGGCGACGGTGCCGCAAAAGAAAACACAGTGCGTTTTTGGTTCCAACGTTTTCGTTCTGGAAATTTTGACCTGCAGAACAAGCCCCGTGGATGGCCGGAGACCAAAGTTGATAATGAAGAATTGAAGGCTATTGTGGAAGCGGATCCATCGCAAACCGCATCCGAGTTAGCTGCAGGCTGCGGTGTTAGTGATAAAACTGTTTTAATCCACTTGAAGCAAATTGGTAAGGTGAAAAAACTTGAAAGGTGGGTACCTCACGAATTGAGTGAAGCAAATCAACAAACGCGCGTTGAGTGCTGCGTTGCATTACTCAACCGGCACAATAATGAAGGGATTTTAAATCGAATCATTACCTGTGATGAAATGTGGATCCTGTACGATAATCGGAAGCGCTCATCGCAATGGCTGAACCCTGCCGAACCAGCCAAACCATGCCCCAAGCGAAAATTGACTCCAAAAAAGTTACTTGTGAGCGTTTGGTGGACTAGTGCTGGTGTCGTTCACTACAGCTTTCTTAAATCTGGCCAGACGATTACGGCAGATGTCTATTGTCAGCACCTGCAAACCATGATGGAAAAGCTAGCTGCTAAACAACCGAGGCTGGTTAATCGCTCTAGGCCACTGCTGCTTCATGATAACGCTAGACCACACACTGCACAACAGACGGCTACCAAATTAGAGGAGCTTCAATTGGAATGTCTAAGACATCCACCGTACTCTCCGGACCTTGCCCCAACAGATTACCATTTTTTTCGAAATTTGGATAACTTCTTGCAAAGGAAAAAATTCAACTCCGATGGGGCAGTCCAAACCGCCTTCAAAGATTTTATTGATTCCCGTCCGAATGGTTTTTTTAGTAAAGGGATCGATGAACTACCTATGAGATGGCAAAAGTGCATAGATAGCAATGGTACATACTTTGATTAAATAAATATATCATAATAAAAAAAATCGGCTTTATGTTCCTCCCATACTAAACGCCAATTTCATATGTAAGGACCTAATATTTGCACAAATTGAGCTTGTTTTATATACAACATATCACGTAATTAACGCAAACCCTGAAAGTACATTGTTAATAATCGGCTATTGGTCTAAAATGTTCAAGCAACAATGACCTAATATCAATAGTTATGGAGATATGAAATATCAAAGTTTGCATTTTTTTTCAATATTTCTGACTTATTTTTTGGAAAAAGTTGAACTAGCATTACAGTAACTTATATCGATTATGAAAAATTCATTTGCTTCAATACAACTTCAATAAAGTTATAAAATCTTTCTAAAAAATAACTTTTTTCAATTTTTGTAATTAATCGAATTTTGCGAATGGTGGAACTCTGTTTTTGCTTTCTTGACAAGATGGTAAGCTGGATAAATATTTAAATTTTTACCCTTCGACTGCTGCCTTAGTGTGTTATACTGGTGGGTACTCAATTTGGCATTGACCATTAGTGTCAAGACGGTTTCTAGAGCGAGTTTGGCTCTGGTATTCCAAAAATTCGTCTCGATTTTTTTATTCGAGTAGCTCGTAGAGTAGTAGTAAGGAGACTCAGCAACTGCCTCTTTCATTAGATTGGCTGCATCCCTTTTCCCGGATGATCTCAGACTAACTTCAGTAACTTCAATTCTTCTTGAGTTTTTGTAGAAACTAGATCTATGATTTTTCTCTTTTGGATTTTCGAAATACATTTTCAAATGACTTCCAAGGCCTACATGATCTTGTACAATCTCGTAAACCTGCTGAACTTGAGGATGGAAGCAGGTCGAGAAACTTAGAAGGCAATGATACTATATCTTCAAACCCCACCCATCATGTTCAGCCAAAAATTTCGATAATTTTCTACAGCTTTTCTCGAATTTCGCATTTATTTTTGCGCTAAGACTGCTAACATACATTTTTAGTTCTCAAGGCGTGCTTTTCGAATCAACCCGGTTGTGTTTTTGTGTTATAAAATTCTAAATGCACCTATTTTGATCCTTTTTTGCCACTTAAAAGCCATACTTAAAATATTTATCTTTTCATTACTGTAGGTACTCCTAAAGAAAATTAAAAAATATTTTATGAGTGTCAAAAACACGTGCCGCCAAATTTAATGAAATTTTACAGAATATGAACCAAAGCAGTAAATAAAATTATTTTCTCGTTGGGTACCCATGGATATTTTTTGTAAAATCAAAGCAAAGTCACACTTCTTCAAAAATATTACAATTTCGACATGTACAAGTAAATGGCTTTGTATCTGGCAATAAAATATATATACTGTAATACAGTTTACTTTGTAAAGTAGCCATAGACGTGAAGGTAAAATATATATGTGTATTAGTAACTGTACTTCGAAATAAATTCACTTTATTCTTGATCAAAATGACTCAAATTAACGAACAAAGTTGCTATCAGAATGACGGCCTATGCAAGTGTCACTTTGCCAGGTTGCTATATGAAAACCGGTGCTGTTATTTAGCAAATAATTATCAAAACATATAGACTAGGTAATTAGCTACTGTGTATATTTTACTAATTTTTATTTGCTTGTTTTTTAATTTTTGAATAAGTTACAGTGTGCGCCGTCTCCGTTGCTAATCAAACTTTTCTAATGATTCCAATTTGAAAAAACCAATAAAATTTCTAAAAATCCGAAATTATACTATAATTATTAATTTTTTTTAACGAAAATATGATAGATCTTCTTGATCGTCGCCACGAGTCTACTTGCAAGTTTCAGCTCGATTGGATCACGGGAAAAGGGTCAAAAATCGATCCAAAGTTTTTTTTTGACGGCAAGCCGGCAAGCAAGCAAGCAAGTAAGCAGACGCCAAGAGTTAATATAAAGGGAGTAAAAATTGAGGGAATACGGCTTAAGTTTCTTTGATTTATAAATTTTTTTAAGTCTGGCAATAAGAACAAAATTCACATTTTTTTTCTCATACACTTGTGTTTTCTATCACATTTTTGTATGGAAAGATATCATATTAAAATTTATTCATCAGGTTACATATATTTTAAATACGGACATCTTTTTGAAATGACACAGACTAAATTATTTAATCAATTAATAAATTATCAAACCTGCGGTGTTTTAAAACTTGAGAAAATTACTCTACCTTGTGGGCCTCGTACGACGGTACGGACTCGTGATACATCTGTTTTTTTCATTTCATTGTCACGAAACAGACCGCCCAGGTACTCTTTAAGTAATCATTTGTAATGAGTTAGGAGAGTCCAACATACCGTTAATAATTTTATACAGACAAATTAAATCTCTTACAGTTCTCCTACACGACAGCTTCTCTAAGTTAAGTATCGCTGTATTCGCTCCGGATTATTACCACTTGTAATTGTTATGATGCATGCGTGCTCAGAGGAGTCGGTAGTCCCCCAATTTGTGGGGGACTTCCGACTGCAGAATTGGTGACCTACGACCGGTCGTAGGTCACCAATTTGAGGGGGTTGGTATTGTGTGAATCCACCCCTGATATGAGGTCGAGAAGCTACCCCCTACAATGCTGCTTCTTAACGTTGATAGGGTCACCACTCCGTATTTATTTACCAGAGTTCGGAGTTCTCTTAAGTGTGTTCTCTCGCTCGCAGGTGGGACACGACACCATCAACTCCTCGGACGACGACGTGCTGCGCCAGGAGATGCCGTCGGCCCTGGAGCGGGTGGAGGGGGCGGCTGGCCTGCTGCAGGACGCCTCCGCCATGCTGAGGGACGACCCCTTCTCTGGCCCTGCTAGGTATATGTTTACATTTGTCAATTGCTAACAAATCGAAACGGTGTTAAAATCGTATTTACCTTTGCGAGACAATTTTTTAAAAATGGTTCTGGTTTGTGTCTTCTGGGGTATTATGCCGTGTTTTTACGACCTTTCAGTCCAGAAAGGTCGTAAAAACACGGCATAAATACCCCAGAAGGTTCTGAGTGGCCTTGAAAACCAAAGAAATTCTTATTTTAAATGGATATTTAAATATTTTTCTTTTTGAATTATAACATTTAATTTAGAATTACAGTGCAATATATAACTGTAAGTATTTGGTAATATTGTGTAAGCTAAGAATCAACACGGCTGAAACCAATTCCGTGGGGTACACCATATTTAATTAATTAATAAGAAAATATGGCTTCTGCTATAAACATTTTTTTTAAATATGTATTATGTCCTTGAGGTTCTGATTTTTTTTGTAAAATATTTTTTTTCTAGAAAAAAGCTGATAGAAGGATCTAGAGGCATCCTTCAGGGCACATCGGCTCTTCTTCTTTGCTTTGATGAATCGGAAGTGAGGAAGATTGTCAAGGAATGCAGAAAGGTAAGGTATTAGTGAAACATTTCTGAATTACTCTGCCTTTTCAGGGTTTTTGGACTGTGTAAGGCTTGTTCATTTATTTTCATAAGGTTTTGGACTACTTGGCGGTCGCCGAGGTCATCGACTCCATGGAGGACCTCGTGCAGTTTCTCCGGGACCTGAGTCCGTCGCTGTCCCGCGTGGGCAGGGAGGTGTCCTCCAGGACGCAGGACCTGACGCACAGGGCCCACGCCGAAGCCCTGACTCGGGGCCTCGAGCAAGTCAAGACTCTGGCCCCCATTCTGATATGCTCCATGAAGATCTACATACACATTCTGAGCGAAGGTATGGATATATTTGCAAATACATTACGTATAGATGACTCACAGAGACGAAAATGTATTTTATGGGAAAATAGGCATAGAAGTCTTTGGGAGTACACAGGGTTTACGACCCATCTTACGGCTGGCTTAAGTGATCACTTTACACCCATGATAGAATACCATGCCTACTAAATTTTTGGAAGTTATATTTCAATTATACGGTATGTTTCGTATATGTGTTGCAACAATCCTCAGCGCGGCCGGAAACCAAATTTTTTCATTCCCCTTAAATGACCACAGATGTCACCGATTAGACATCTATTTTTGATTTTTTGGAGTTTGTTAGCAATATCCTTTATATGCGTAATGAGATTCTTGTGTGCAGAAGAGGAACGTAAGTAGATTGAATGCAGTGGAGATGAGATCCCTTAGACGTATGTGTGCCAAATCTATGTATGATAGAGTAAAGAATGAAGATATTAAGAATGAATGTAAAGCTGATCGTAGCATAATACATAATATAATAAGAATAAAAATAGGGTCGCTCAGGTGGTTTGGGCATGTTGAGCGAATGAATGAGGAAATAATGGTAAGAAAGATATACAATGCAAGTGTTGACGGCGCCAGAAAGAAAGGGCGACCACGGAAGATGTGGCATGACCAGATTAACCAGATACTGGAAGATGGTCCTGTTAGAAGCCTGAATAACCGTCGAGCTTGCATGCGAAGATGTATGAATGTAGACGAAGCGAAAGTTGTATGTCAGGACAGAAGGGTGTGGCGCTCTATCCTCTCTGCCTACCCCCACGGGGAAACGGCGTGATGGTAAGTTAGTTAGTTAGATTCTTCCGAATTATTAGCATTATATAGAATACGCCAGAAATATTATTTCAAATTTATTAAACTTCTTACCAGTATTTTCATTCGGAATATTTTGAGTATGTCCAAATGTCCATATATATTTGCACTTTAATCATCTATTGTATAAAGTACTAAAATCGATGATAAAGAAAATATATAGGACGAATATTGAAGGCAACAGTAACATACAGCACACGTGTAAGACCTTGAATAATCAGAAATATCGACTGTCGGTGGGCAGTCCTGTTGAAAGTTTCGACAATCGCAGAGGGCGCATGAGGAGATGTACGAAAATAGATGAGGCAAGAGTGGTGTACCAGGACAGAATAGTGTGGCATTCTATTCTCTCTGCCTATCAATGCGGTAATATGGCGTAATGGTAATAACTTTTACGTTCCTTATAGGTAGATATAAGCAATAAGCCTATTAAAGTTAAATCGCCAATGCAATAGTAAACACAAATCATTTACATGTAGATCTCTTTCCATTTAAGGGGGAATACCTACCTACGAAGCGCGAAAAAAGGCAATTTTTGTGAATTTTTTTAAGGAAACCTATATGAATTATGGTATTGGTATCATTTCTACATGAAAGTACATACTTTTATGAATATGTTAAATTTTTTTAATTAAAAAATATTCAACATTGGTGGAAAATTTTTGGGTTCTATCAACTGCCGAGAAAAAAAGGTCCTCCGCGGTGACCACTCCCATTTCATCTGTAATCATCAGAATAAAAAAATACAAAAAGATTATCAAAATTCATACAATAAGTCAGTCTTTGACGCAGAAGTTTTTGAAAATATCGATTTTTGACAAAATGGCGGGCGTTTGAATTTAAAATGGCGTTTTTAGGGAAAAAACAGCTTTATTAACTTTAAAAAATTCCTACGACAAAGACTAGATAATTATTTACAGAATAACCACTAGAAGTTTCAAGTTGATCGGTTCAGTGGTTGCCGAGATATTTTGGTCACCGATTTTTAAAACATGGTTTCGAGTAAAACGTGTTTGAAAATTGAGTAATGAATAAATTGCGAAATTTTTCAACTTACATAAAGATCTATAATATAAGTCCTCCACCTTGCTTTGAATTCCCATATCATCGAGCGCTTTTCACAAATATAATAAAAATATGTCTAAAGTTTATATTATGAAAGAGTCCGACTGGCAGCTACCTGCGTGTTGCGCGGTGCCGTGTGACGCGGAGCGTAATTAACAAAGGGATGCACTATTAATAGCTATAACTTTGTTATTTTTTATTTATTTTAGCTTGATATTTTCACCAGACATTCTTAAGACCACAAGCTTTAAGAAAATGCAAAAATTTAAAAATCGATTTTTTGAAATATCGAGGTAGGTATTTGTTTCGTATTTGAGGCACATTGTTTCGTTCGTTGTGTTGTTCTTTACCCGTAAACACCAACACAATGAAACAATGTGCGATGTACGCACAGTTTACAAATACTAACACGTTTGAAAAGATGCATAATAAATATGTTCCTATGTATGTTACGTCCATTTAGAGTGACTTTTCATTTATGATCATGAAAACACTAAAATTTAATATTTTATCTGTCTTTTCGATTTTCTTTCGCTCATTTTAAAACGGTTCTAAGGAATAAATGCCAGACATGTCACTTTCAAAATTCCAATTCCAATTTTTAACAGTTCAGATATTTGTACTTGTGCTTTATCTTAACATTTTTGATGAATTTTTAATGTTTATGAAGACGTATTCCAAAACAATTTGTATTGAGCTTAATTTTTTCAAGATCTAATGATGAAGGATTATGTTTTCAGGTGGAAAGGGAATAGACGAGGCGTCGGAGAATCGCAACTATCTCTCCAAAAGGATGGCTAATGAGATCTACGAAATAATCAGGTGAGCGATTTTTTCCCACGCATATATTTTCAGGGTGTCTCTTAGCTAGTAGCAAAAACTTCAGGGGAGCCTTTACATTCAATTTTGAATAGAAAATGTTGACAGTTACGGAGATAATACATAATCTGGTTTGTGTCTTCTGGTTAGTAAATAATATTATCATTAACTAAATGAAGACAAAAAAATAAATTAATAAAGTTATTTTGTTTGTGACGTATTTAAAAAAATGTTGGTGGCAGGAATACCAGCCAATGGTTCAATCAAATGAAATAGTTTCAATTTTTTGAGAGGTTGAATATTCTTTGTTTGTGTCTCCGTATCTTCCTGTAACATCCGTAACTTTCTATTCGGTTTTCAAAATTAGTATGATTTAAAATTGTTATTAAAAAAAAAAACAATGATCTTGTAGTACCTATACATAAAACTTTAGATTTTAGATTGATTTCCCAATGCACTTTTTTGTTTTGACTAATTAATACATATAAAACTAATAATTAACTAACTAGTTGCAGCCTGTCAAAAATGACGGAGAATTGGTTCGCGTCTTTGCTAAATCCAAGTATATATTTGTAGCATCTTTTTGGCGCTCCACGGAGAGGCAGACGTAGCAACGTGCGTTGAACGGCCGGTTCGGGTTTAGTGGCCCGGGGTTCAAGCCCCAACTCCGGTCGTTTAGTTTTTTTAGCCGTGAATTCGAACGAAATTACGAACGTTACTCGAAGTACGGGGAAAGGCAACGAAATTATTGTGTTTGATTAAGTAATGTAAAGTTTAAATTCAAAAATGAAAAGTCCGTCATTGCGGACGGGTAGATTATAAATGGAATGATTGGCCTTGCATCGATATTTACACTTCGTATATTTACTTGAATATTTTAGTATGAATATTTAATTTCAAAATGGTACTCAACTTAACCAAACAAACAAGTTTTTTGCTGGTTTCACACCAAACGTTTGCTATGTTTTAAAGTTAAATAAACAATATTGAGTGCCAAATTAGTGATACGATAATGAGTGATTCGACAATCCGAAAAAAGTTGCGCGTGTTTACTGTGCAATCGAAATTACGTTATGTTATTCTAGTAAAAGTATACTCTTACACAGGGTGTAACATAGCTAGTCCGAAGTACTTTGCAGGCGGATTCCTGCTTTAATTGTGAGTCGAAAATGTTCAAGCAACCATGACCTAATGTCAATGGTTATGGAGATATGCGACATTAAAATTTGAATTTTTTTTTCAATATTTCCGACCATTAACGGTTGTTGTAGTTAAAATTTTCTACCAATGCAATGCCGAGTGCATCATCAACTAGTGTTTAAAATAAAAAAAAATATTAATTTATCGATCAAGATATATTATACGGGTGTACCAGAGACAGCAGCAGAAACTTGGATAGTAGATTCCTGCACATGTTATGTATGAGTCTAAAATGTTCAAGCAAAATGTTCAACAGTTATGGAAATATGCAATATCAGAGTTTGCATTTTTTTTCAATATCTCTGACTTATTTTTTGCAAGAGGTTGAAATATCATTACAGTAACTTATGTCGATTATGAAAAATTCATTCGCTTTAATGCAAGTGGAAAAATTATAAAAACCTTGCAAAAATTTAAAATGTTTTTTTTTTTACAAGGTTTTTATAATTTTATTTATGTTGTATTGAAGCAAATGAATTTTTCTCGATCGCTATAAGTTACTGGAATGACAGTTCAACTTTTTGCAAAAAATAAGTCAGAAATGTTGAAAAAAAAATGCAAACTTTGATATTGCATATCTCCATAACTATTGATAATAGGTCATGGTTGCTTGAACATTTTAGACTCATAACTTAGGCAGTAATCTACCGGCCAAGTTTCTGCTGCTGGCTCTGGTACATCCTGTATATGTCTCGTAGAGATGAAGCTATTTTTTTATATGGGAATGTATCGTTTTGGGTGTTCATAGGGCTTACGACCTATATTATGGCTGGCTTCAGTGCTCACTTTACACAGGGTTTAATGTGCATACCTTATTTCCCATGTTAGTTGTATTTTACTACCGCTGTGGTTGAAATTTGTCATTCCCATAAACCTGTAAGGAGGTCGCCGTTGATAAAGAGGAATCTGTACCTACGTATTTTGATTGGAGTTCTTTTTACGCTTCAACAGGCCAGGAGGCCCAATTACAGAAGCGACATACATCACAAAACACCCTTGATTAAATCACACGGATTAATTTGTGACCTCACCGGGAATCGAACCCGGAACCCTCGTTGTGGGAAGCCAGTGTCATATCCACTGCGCTACGAGCGTTACCTTTTTTTTGCTGTTTACTGGTTTACGGGAATACTAGCTGTAACCCGTCAAAAATGACGGCACTTTTAAATGTCGGTTCCTAAGGAATAAGTATTTATTTATTTTATTAAAAATTTCAATTTTGTTAAAAAAAAATTCGACAAAAATTTTGAAAAAAAAAAACTTTATAAATTTTTCCCTAAATTTAAAAAAAATATATATATATATATATATATAAAGTTACAGACGTTACACGAAGTTACGCGGACGGAGGGACGGACAGACAGACAATGAAATTATTGTACTTGGGATTATGGCGAATTAGATTAATTATAATGAAAAAAACTAGCTTCATGATATTGGGACGAGTAGGAGATGGTGGATGGGGGAAAGGAAGATGGAAGATTAAACTAACTAACTAACTAACTAACTTACCATCACGCCGTTTCCCCGTGGGGGTAGGCAGAGAGGATAGAGCGCCATACTCTTCTGTCCTGACATACAACTTTCGTTTCATCTAAATTCATACATCTTCGCATGCAAGCTCGATGGTTGTTGAGGCTTCTATCCAAACTAGGTTTAAAATGATGCCTTGATCGCGTTTTGAGTGTGATATTGTTTTATTTTTCAGGGTGTTGCAATTGACGACGTACGATGAAGAAACAAGCGACCACGACAGCCTCTCCGCCCTGAGGAACCTCCAGAGCCAACTTGCCAACAAGCTCAACATGGCCAACGAGTGGCTCAATGTAAGTGGCCAACGAGTGGCTCAATGTAATGAATTATACCCGTCCGGTCCTGCGTGGAAACTATCTCGATACGGGATGTTTCACTGACTTAAAAGGTCGATTGAAGTTCGGTCTAAATAATAATAATTAGTATTTGAAGTATTTTAAGTTGAAGATATTATTATTATTATTATTATTTATAATGGGCAGGCAGCTTAAGCTGATAGGCCCATATCGCTGTCTCTCATTTGAATATCCAGCCTATTCTTAAATTGGTTGACACTGGCTGCAGACACAACGCCCTCAGGCATACTGTTCCATATATTGACCACTCTGTTGCTTAATGCGTGCTTTCTTGGGTTACGCGAGAATCTAGACTTGTTCAACTTCAGGCGATGTCCTCTAAGACCCACAGTGTTTAATGCAAACATATCTGTCATATTAGGAATATTAGCCCGAAAGAAACTTGAATGTCTCGATGAGGTCACCTCTTGCTCGTCGCTCCTGAAGAGTGTTAACCTATTATCCTGAAGATACCTATTTATGCAAGGTGCATTTTTATGTTGTTTTTCCACAGCATTGTTCCGATGGTAGAATTCTTAAAAATTTTGGGCCTGCTGTCGCAAATGCCCGTTCACTAAATTTAGTCTTCTGCCATCTGCCATTCATGTCACCCTCTGATGCAGAGCTCTTGAAGATACAGAAGCGCCATGTTAAGAGTCGCCTTGCTCATCAACCAATGTAATTTGAATTCTACTCTTTTAGGGAAATGGATCCAATGTAGTTAACACAAAAAGGAAAGATAGAATATTGACCTTCCATGTATTGTATGTACTGCCACATTCAGAATGGATTAACGAGGATTTCCCAAAATTTTGGACTTTTCAGAATAAATTGGCAACATCTAAAAACTAGTAGAACATACAGAAATATACAAGAAGATTCGAGGAATCAAAGACTTCATATAAACAATGATGTCGTCGCTACAGTTTCGTGTTTGATAGCCAGAAGAAACTATAGAAAGCGGTCGAATAGATTAGCAATAGACTAGGGCCTCGGGTACTATACGAACGGCAGAGATTCAGAGCGTCGATGCGCCAGGATAGTGAGGGACGCATTGACGGCAGAGTAGTGAGGTTAGTTATATCGTGGCCGGCATCTCTCACAACCGGACGCATTGACGCTCTGCCGCTCACCGCTCGTATCGTACTCAAGGCCTAACAGTGCGAATAATGTGTCCCACAGACATTATTCGCATTGTTAGTCTAGGGTGTAATATATGGTGGGAAATATAAAGTGTTCCACATACGAGTGATTATTGCAATTACGAAATAAAGTTCCACTTAAATTTGTCTCTGTTTATAAATAATAGTTTTCATTTGGATTCCAATGCCACTAATCTAAGACACTATTATAAACTGGCCTGTATAAACAAATTGAAATAACCATTCAGATAGACAAGTGTTTTTAGAGATAATTTACTTATTTTATTTTTTAACAAACAGACAGTCCTAATAGATGGTCCTAGAGTGACATTAATGTACACAGTATGAATATTTCGTGAACATTTGAATAGATATATTACACAATACACTTTTTATGATTAATTAATAATTAATTATTATTAATAAACAAATCAAATACACATATTCATATGATTAATTCTGCAATCCATTCTGTCTCCAGGATCCCGATGCTCCGCGTGGTGCCCCGGGAGAGCGGGCCCTGCGCGCCGCTCTGGCAGCGGCCGAGCGGTGCGCCGAGCGTTTCTCCCCTCCGCACGCTGAATACACCCGGACTGTGGCCCGCGAGCTGAGAAAGGCGCTCGACTCTCTGGCCAGCCTTAGGGACGCGGGCCACGGCTCGTCTCCGCAGGTATGAAACGCTGAATGGTGCAACAGATTTCTGTTATTTCATGAAGAATGACTTGTCAGATTTTTTGATTAAAAAGTGATGTCTAAATCTCGTGTTTTCTAGTATGTATTGTATGGTCACTGTATTTTATTTATATATATTTTTTAATTTTCTTGTGTAACTTTGTGAAAAGCCATTTTAAAAAATTTATTAAAAAGTGATAACTTTGAAACCAAATTAATTAATCAATTAGAAAGACACACAGAAAAATCTAATTCACGAAAAAATATTCAAACCCAGGTCACCTCCTTTCCGGGGCCGGTGCTCTGACCACTAAGCTATAGTAGCCCTCTATGTTTCCTTGAATATATCGACCTTGTATGTAATTCTCATTTTTATTAATTGATTAATTTTTTTTAAAATTTTTTTTTTATTTTATTATGTTTTTTTAAAATATTTTTTTAAATATTTTTTTTTATTTTTGTCCATAGAGCTATCCACTTTTTTGATACGTTAGTTCAAATTACTTTGCAATGCTACCGCTAGATGGGCGCCAGAATTAATTGATTAATTCATTTTATTTGGACATAAATTTATACAACAGATATTATATATTTTCATGAACACATTCATATTTGTGAAGTGGTAATTTTTCAAAACCAAGTTCTGTAAAATTTAAAAACCAAATTAATTAATCAATTAGAAAGACATACAGTGTTTACTTTCACTTTGTTTATAACAATTAGAACGTTTTCCATCATCTTCTGTTATGTTACTAATACTAAAATTAAGACTTAAGGACGGCGTGAAGAGTGGGGAGGAGATTAGAGTCGGGTGGGTGTGTGGGCGTGGTCACTAGGCGCAGAAGATGGGACGTAATAGATGAGTTTAAATAGTTTAAATATTGATTACATTTTTGTAACGTTACGTCCCCTCTTCTGTGCCTAATGACCACGCCCACATACCCACCGGACTCTAATCTCCACCCCACTCCTCACGCCGTCCTTTAGTCTTAAGTTTAGTATTAGTAACATTGCTGAAGATAATCGTTATAAACAAATAGTGAAAGTAAACAAAGTTATCACATTTTAATAATTTTTTTATTTATATATTAACACTTGCATCCAAGGAACGGTCGATGGGGATTTTACTGTTTCTATTTAATTTCGCAGGCTATGGAGTTGGCAAGCGAGATCAGGAACAAGGTGTCGGAGCTGATGCAAGCTGTCAATGAAGGCATCAAAGACGTGGAGTCGCAGGGTGCGAAGACACTTCAAGGAAGGTTGGTTATAAAATTATAAAAAATAATTGATTGACATAACTGTTAGTTAACGTACAAAAAGATTTGATAAAAAATATTTATTTATTAGTTGAAGTTGGAAATAATAGCCACCAGACAGGTTAAATAAATTAACTTGATATTTTTGTAATCTTTATTATTGTATAATTATTATTATTGTATATATAAAATGTCCCTCCACTTTAATAATAATCCAGTAAGTTCCATTTTTTGTTGACATTGAATTTTGCATTTGAATCTCTGCATATTACACTGCCTTCAACATTTTTTAATTATTAGTTCGCTATTGTGGTGTTAAAAACTTGTACAGTAAAACCCCAAGACAAAGATAATAATTATTGTTTCAAGATGATAAAAAAATTCTCCATTTACATTATACACATATGCGGTACATTTCTCATTTGTCTGCTTTTAAAAGCAGAATAAATTATAATACAATTTTTAATAAAATGCAACAAAAATGTTGAATACTGTTTATAATAATTAAAACTGGTAAAATCCTGTTATTTGCGTTGTCAAGGTTAAAAGTGCAAATTTAAATGTTAATTTATTCATAATTATTATAGACACATTCAAAACAAGTTTATACAATTATTTTAAGGCTTACCTACTAATCATCATCATCATCATCGTCTGCTGAGTGGATGCCTTCCCATGTGTCTGCCCCTCTCTTTTTTTTCCTATCGAGACTTTGCACCCTCTTCTAGGTCATTTTTATATCATGTAGATTGTTCAAGAATTTTCTGTGGTACAGTTATTTGATATTTGTATCTGGTAATTGGTAAATGAGACATAACTGCTGAATAGTATCAATAGTTGTCTTTTAGCTAATGTTTAGAACTTGTATGCAATCCTATATAATACAAGCCATATTTTTAAGACTTACCAACAATTACATCACATATAACTTACTTATACTTAAATTTAATAAATAAAGACTCCATGGTAAGAAGTTGTTAACTAACATTCAAGTCATTTTGAGATGATTAGACATTTGCATTTCGCCTTTGAAAAATATGTTTTATTGCTAATTCAAGATTTTTTTTATTGATTTATGTCACTAAAATACAAAAGAGTATTTTCAAAGTAAAAAAAATGCATTTATGCAAAAAATATAAATATTCTAATTTTTCCTAAAAATATGTAGGTAGTTGACAACAATTTCTTCACCTCTGGAACTCATTTTAATAAAATAACACATTTTTAAAATTGGTAAAACATGAACATCAAACAACCCTTCAAAATCTATCCATTTTTACCCTCCATTATCCAAAATTTCAAAATACCTGGCATGTTAATTAATAATACAAAACATATGGTACATATGTACCATTTAAAATTATTGAAAAATAATATATAAGTATGTATTATAATAGTCTTCAAATAAAAATAAATATATGACAGTATTGCCAGAGTAAAATTTATATTAACCATAAATATTCCAATCAAATTAAAAGGCGTGTTAATTTCATAATGATGGCATGAACATGTTTTTATTGAAGATAACATGTTCTTCCTATTAGTAACTGATTTGATTTTTATGAAAAAGTGTAGTTAACATATTCATCCCTATGATTTAAACATGTGCTAATTATTTTTAAGTTCTGAACTTATTTCCAATGGAAAGAGCGTACAATATTTAGTTTAGACGGCTTATTAACTCATTTTTGACAAAAATGTTAGTTAACAACTTCTTGCCATGGGGTCTTCATATGTTAACATCCTTGAAAGTACACCCCTAGTAGGCGCTTTCTCTACCCTTGGAACCTTTCATTAATAACCAATTAAATTTATCATCACACAATCAATAAATTTTTAAAGAGAGATCTACATTTTGAATTACGCTGAATCCTGTTAAGTCGAAATTCAAGGTACAAAAAAAAATCGCAATGCGATAGCAAAATTCACCTAAAATCATAAAACTCGTGAAAAAGCCATTAATTTTATAAAAAAAGTCTTTATTTATTTTTGCATATTTCAAGAAATCATTTTGAAAATGCAAAGTTTATTATGCTTGTAAAGCCATGTATTCACTAGGGGACAAATTGTCCCTCAACAGCACGCGCGGCATAGAGTCTACGTGACGTTGCAACGTCGTGCACTGTTCCGCGACCTCGCGCACAACATAGCGCGGCATTTCTACGTGCCGTGGCAACGTTGCCATGCGCACGGTACCCGAGCGTACTCACTGCAACATTCCGCGGAGCGTCAGTACCACGTGGTATGTTTACAAGTGAATACGCATGCGCTGTATCTGTCAAGATGACAATGCGGGGAAACGAAATCGTTCTCGAACTCATCGAGCTGTATCGATCGAAGATCGCATAGAATGTCCGTCCTTCTTTCTCTTTGCAGTAAATAATTTCGCATTCTCCTCTTACTTTTCGATAAACTCATTAACATAAACAGATACGCGGCTATCATCATAACCTCATAGGGCGATATATTTCCGTGACATCTGGAAAATAATAATTGTTTGCAAAAAGGACCTTGTTTTTAATAATATTCAATTTACTACAGCAAAACCTCGTTAATTTGAAATTGCGACCCAAAAAAATATTTCGAATTGCGCGGAACCTCGTTTTCGCCAAATGAGATACCGCAGCTGTCATCCATAACCTTATTTCCGCGACAAGATATGCGAGTCCCGGTGTGTACACGTCAAATGACCGCGTCATTGTCCCCGAAACATGAGCGTAGATGTTGATGCGACATGTCGAGCGGAATGTTTCGCGATTTGTCCCCTAGTGAATACATGGCTTAATACTAAAGTACCCAATATTGACATTGTTGTCATGCTCACTTTCAAAATAAATTGAATTCTTTGATCTAAAATATATTGACTTTTGGTGCAAGGGGCTAAAAATTATTTCGAATTACGAATTACCGAGGTTTTCGAATTATCGGGATTAATCTACTACGAAATTGACATTTTGAGATTTGTAGGTTTTTAACATTTCGAATTACGGCAAATTTTGAATTATCGGAGTTTGAATCAACGGGGTTTTACTGTATTTTGGTATTGAAATATTGATGTGTGTAATCGTTTACAGGTTGGAGACAGCGCACAAGTGGCTGCTGAACCCCAGCGCCGATCCCCTGACCAGGACCGAGGGACAGAAGGCCATCAGCACCATCGTCGAGCAGGGACAGAGGGTACGTCTATCTGCATTGTGTATTGCACGTGCATTGTTGCCACGGCCATCAAGCACAAAACCACGTAAATATCCGTCAATTGCAGATCGCCAACGGCCTGCAAGGGCACGAGAAGTCTGAGATCCTTCAGCTGTGCGGCGAGGTCCAGCGCCTGTCCACCAAGCTGGGAGACTTATGCGCTCGCGGCCAAGGGGAATCTGCCGAGGCCAAGGAGATCACCAGGTATTTGAGTATAAAATACATCTAATTTCAATCAATATTATTCAATTTTTGTATTCAAGGATTGCTAGGGCAACAAGATCACATTGCCTGTTTCACGTTACTATAACTCGCACCAACTCTGGATTGCGCTCACCCGTAGTTGGAATGTGCCAAGCTTTTAACAACTGTTCACTGAAATCCATATATATTTTGTGTCTTCATATTAATTAAGAACCCAAGTAAATATTATTCTGCGTCGCAACATTTAATTAATATTTAAATATGTACATGATAACTCTGCGACACAGATACCTTATTATGTTTTAATTTAATATTGTCATTTATTTATTGTTTTTATTCACTACTACCTGTAACCCCTCAAAAATGACTTACATGTTAATTAGGAATTAAGGAATTAGTATATATTTATTTAATTAAAAAATTCAAGAAAAATATTCCAAAAAAAATTTACTATAAAAAGCTATGGATGTTACATGAAGTTACGCAGACGGATGGACGGACGGACAACGAAATTATTATAATTGGGATTATTTACTTATTGGACACTTATTTTAATATTTTTTTATTTGCTCTGTCTATCATATTTTATTAACTCTCGTTATGATTGTATCTTTCGAAATTACTTATATAATAAATATGCTAATATACAAGTTAAAATGTTCAATATTATTTGTTTAAATTTTATGTATATCACTAACTTATATCGGTTATATTTCCAAATCAATTCATGATTTAAAACTTTTTGTTTTTGAGGAATCCATAATTTATCACTACGTTTATTGCTCGCTAAGCTTACGCATTCACAAGTGTGTAAGGTAGGTAGTTAATATTAGGTCCTTACATATGAAATTGACGTTTCGCCGTACTGGCAAATTTGATCTCAAATATCTTCTCTTTGGTTAGGAATTCCAAATCCAAATTTATACAGCTATTTACTCATGTATTTGTGTTTTGAAAATTATAATTCATTTGTTTTTCCCTCAATTGTTTTTTTCTTTGCGTCACTCAGTTTACAAAATGAAAAACTTGAAATATCGCGTTATTTACGAGTACGAGTTCCACCGTGGCACCAGTGCTGCAGAAACGGCTCGAAGGATTAATGCTGTGTATGGCGACGGTGCCGCAAAAGAAAACACAGTGTGTTTTTGGTTCCAACGTTTTCGTTCTGGAAATTTCGACCTGCAGAACAAGTCCCGTGGACGGCCGGAGACCAAAGTTGATAATGAAGAATTGAAGGCTATTGTGGAAGCGGATCCATCGCGAACCACATCCGAGTTAGCTGCAGGCTGCGGTGTTAGTGATAAAACTGTTTTAATCCACTTGAAGCAAATTGGTAAGGTGAAAAAGCTTGAAAGGTGGGTACCTCACGAATTGAGTGAAGCAAATCAACAAACGCGCGTTGACTGCTGCGTTGCATTACTCAACCGGCACAATAATGAAGGGATTTTAAATCGAATCATTACCTGTGATGAAAAGTGGATCCTGTACGATAATCGGAAGCGCTCATCGCAATGGCTGAACCCTGCCGAACCAGCCAAACCATGCCCCAAGCGAAAATTGACTCCAAAAAAGTTACTTGTGAGCGTTTGGTGGACTAGTGCCGGTGTCGTTCACTACAGCTTTCTTAAATCTGGCCAGACGATTACGGCAGATGTCTATTGTCAGCAACTGCAAACCATGACGGAAAAGCTAGCTGCTAAACAACCGAGGCTGGTTAATCGCTCTAGGCCACTGCTGCTTCATGATAACGCTAGACCACACACTGCACAACAGACGGCTACCAAATTAGAGGAGCTTCAATTGGAATGTCTAAGACATCCACCGTACTCTCCGGACCTTGCCCCAACAGATTACCATTTTTTTCGAAATTTGGATAACTTCTTGCAAAGGAAAAAATTCAACTCCGATGGGGCAGTCCAAACCGCCTTCAAAGATTTTATTGATTCCCGTCCGAATGGTTTTTTTAGTAAAGGGATCGATGAACTACCTATGAGATGGCAAAAGTGCATAGATAGCAATGGTACATACTTTGATTAAATAAATATATTATAATAAAAAAAAATCGGCTTTATGTTCCTCCCATACTAAACGCCAATTTCATATGTAAGGACCTAATATTATACCACCAAATGCCCTTTGACAGTTGTAAAGTCTATTTCTTTTGTTTTAGAAACCTATCCGATAAGCTGTGCGAGCTGAAGAATGCCATTGAACGCGCTGTTGTCAATCGCGTTGTGGAGGACTTCATCGATATCGCTTCTCCTCTCAAACACTTCTCGGAGGCTGTCAACACACCGGAAGGTTAGTTTTGATGTCTTTTTCCCCCCGTTTTTAATTAAATTAATATACTGCATAAAAGTGTGATGAATGAACAGCTTTTATTTATTTATTATATATACTTTACACGTAAAAATTATTTTACAAAAACAACTTACCGGCTAAAGAACTTATTTATTATAATTTATATACTAGATGACATGCATAAAATGAAATTTACTGTTAAAACTATAGTCAAGAGGGCCAAGAAAAATTATGTGTTTTTGCAAAGTGCATACTTGGTATATGGTGCATACGAAGTGCATATTTTATCAGTCTGATTCTTTTTTGTACGATTATCTAAATAAGTGCGTCCTTAGTGGTTTTTTGAACTGTGGTAAGCTGTCTGTTTGTCTCGGTTTGTTTGGCAATAATATTTTGGTCCATCCGCTGTGAAAGCATGATTACTTCAACTAACCTACTTGTATTGAATGTTGATGCTGAGTGAAATGTTGGCTGTCTATTATTTGCGGCAAATAGAACTCATAAGTCAATTTTATATTGAGGGGCCATCTTGTGAATAGCCTTCAATATTGTGAGGTGCAACTTATATTCAATCCTCTGGACATTCAAGCCAGAATTTATTTATATCATGTTTCGGGAGATATGCGTAGATGGTACTATTACATTTTAATAGATGCAATGTGTAGCATAGTGGATTATAACGAAGACACTTGATGACACAAAATTGATCAGTATTTGAAGAGTTAGTGGTTAGGTATTTGATATACGAGTGTTGATGGCATCAGAAATGAAAGAAAGACCCGCCATGATCAGGAACAGTTAAATTTTATAAAAATTCATTAGATAATTTGTTCCATCGCCAGGTACTCCGGGCAGAGATCAGAACTTCTCGGAAAAGGCGAACAACCTCGAGCACTTCAGCACACGTGCCAACCAGACGGCTCAGATGGTGGCGGTGGGGGGGTCGGCGGCCAACAAGAGGCTGGCCGAAGATCTGCAAGCTAACGCTTCGCAGGCGAGTTACACCCACTGAACCTTTCATGATAGAATAATTTAAAACTTTGCATGGTTCCACGGCCAAATCATGCTTGTAGATGTATTAAATTTATTTTTCTGAATTTCAGGTTGACAAACTGTCGCCGCAGTTGATTTCCGCCGGGAGAATTCGCCTCACTTATCCTAGTAGTAAGGTAAGACTATATTAAAACCAGAATACATAAATCATTGAATGACTTGGTAGTCACTTTGTGATGCAACATTTTAATTTAAAATGAATTATGGATTTCTCACTCATTAGATCAGAGACGAAGCTATTTGGACGTTTACAGGCCTTATGTTTACTTGTCATTGACTGGCTTAAGTGATCACTTCACACAATGTAACATTCACGATTCCACCCGTGATCGACCACACATCTATTAAATTTGGAATGTTGTGTATCTGGTATTTAAGTATCGCACTTAAATACCATATACGCAAGATTGGACAAGTGTTTTGAAATGTGATGTTATTCATCCTCTCTGAATTTGAATTCTTTAGGATTTCAACAGTTTTCAAATTGTCCACTCATAAAGGATGGATACTGACATTTTTATATTTTCATGAAATCTAACTGTTGCCTACACAATTTTTTAATATTTGACAAATCTGTGGAGAATATTAAAGTGCGTTTTGCGCAAAATATGCGTGTCAATAAAGTATGTTAATTTAAATTGAGGTAAAAATATTATTGCGACAAATTTTGTGCGCGACGAGACTCGCCGTGCACGGGGATGGATGGGAAAAACAAAATAAGGGTGACGACAATAGGGATGGGAGTAGGGGCGTGAAAGAGGAATGAAAAAATGGACTGTATTTCGAAAATGAGGAAAAGGAAAGAAACATGGAAGCTGAAACTTAGCGCCACGTGAATGTTTTCTTCTCTCTTTCACTGCGATGATGAACCTGACGGCACTTACACACTTCTGCTAACTTGTCGAAAAGGTTCATTTTTCAAAGAAAGATGCTGCACACTCGACGATAGCTAGATTTCAACTATGTGTAAGTAGGGCGAGGGGAAGGAAGGTGAGGGGAGGTCGATGTCAAATGTCAAAAATGTCAAAAAGCCAATTTTGCGCGGCACCTAAGTTCGGCAATACTGAACAAATTTAATCACAGAATTTTTTCAATTAAGTTTGAAGCATCTTGGAAAGTTGTTTCTTATTGTTAGATATATAATGTATGATAATACAGATTAAACATAACCATTGTTCAAATAATTGTTGATTGATCTTGTACTGCTTTAATGTGCAGGTAGCGGAAGAGCACTTCAACAACCTCCGTCAGCAGTACGCCGACACCGTTCTGCGCGTCAGGGACCTCTGCGACCAGGCCGTCAACCCCCTGGACTTCATCAAGACCGCCGGTGAGCCTTTATCCCATAATAATAATTGCAGTCTAAACAAACAGTTCCGCATTCGGACTGCTTCGTACCATCGCTTCCGATTTTATATTGAACACGGAAATACCATAGTCATAATCGTCTCATCGTAAGCCCTGACAACCTGAGATGGGTCATGGCAGCCAGCCAATTCTTATTCACTCACTGGTTCCTGTGAAACGTGGCACATCGCCAGTCTGCCGTCCTGCCGGTGCAGTTTCGGTGTCCCTCTTCGTTACACAAAACCTTTTTGCCGGTTCCCGGTTTTCGATGTACTTGATCTAATCGGTGAAGTCTATTAACTTTGATTGATTGGACATATGCTGACATTGTCATACTGCGCACAGAGCTCTGTGTTGTAATGTTATCACTATGTTGTTAATATCATTAACCTTACCAAATATTTTTTAAAACATAATTTGAAGCGAGCGTGAGTGTGTTCTTAATGAAGTGTCTATTTGATCATTTTTTATTTGTTATTTTTACATAAGTTTGTACAATAAAACATTTAAATAAAGAAACAATTTATCTACTATCTCTACGAGAGTCAGAGACTTGTGTATAGAGAAAGAGTATAGGTATGAATTTATGATAAAAGTAGCTAAATTATATAAATTTACAGATATATACTATTTATTTTTATGTTGCGTGCGTTTTATCCTGTTTGCCTACGCCTGTGGAGAAACGGCGTGATGGTTTTTTAAAAATAGAGAAGCGAATACAGAATACGTGTTGCATCAGTATTCTTACTATTTTCAAACTAAGTTAAATGCTTAAGATATGAAAATAGGACTAGCTTGGAAAATAAAACTAGAGTGTCCTGGAATGGGGCTCGAACCACTGACCAACAGATCACTAGGCGAGCGTCATGACCACTACACCAACAAGCTACTCAAGTTATTAGTTAGTTAGGCTTGTTTTCCCATGTATTATGGTCTGAAAATTACATTAGTTCCGCAAGTAAACAATGATTTAGACTTGAATTTTAATCTTTCTGCATTCGGTATGTTGATATTTTATTTAAATTTCAGGAGAATTGATGCAAAAGCACACCTACCTGTGCGAGGAGGCCATCCGCAACGGTGATGCACAGAAAATGGTTGACAACACATCTTCCATTGCAAGGTGAATGAATATGTATCTTCTTTATACTGGTAAAGCGCTGTTGAGCATTTACTATAATTTAATTTTAGAATCAATAATTACTTTGTCGCTTCAAATTCAATTTTAAAATATTGTCATTATTTCTCTAACATTCTGAAAATGTTAAGAAAATCAAAAATATCCTTAGGTTTTCACGGTCGTTCAGAATCTTCTGTGTATAGTTTTCTGGGATATTCTGCCATGTATATGTGACCTCTCTGGCCAACGTTTCGGATCCCATTGCAGGGTCCATCATTAGGGCGATGATGAAAATTTATGATGAAAATTTATGATGAAGATATCTGCGCACTTTTTGAGCACTGCCTGACGAGTGGGTACTTCTCTTTCCAAGGTGAGCTCTTCCAACAAGTGGAAGGCATAGCGATGGGTAATCCACTTCTCCAGTGATTGCTAACTTTTTTATGGAGAAATTCGAGGAAACAGCACTGGACACAGCATCCTTTACTCCGAAGGTCTGGTGGAGATACGTCGTTGAGTGTTTGCAATCTGGCCGCATAGGGAAGACAAATTAGGTGATTTTTTGGAGCATCTTAATTCACTACACAAGAACCTGAAGTTCACCATGGAGGTAGAGAGAGACAACGTGCTGCCTTTTCTTGATGTCGAAATAAAAAAGAAAGCTGATGGGAGTTTCGGACACAGAGTTTATAGGAAGCCTACGCATACGAACCGTTATCTACATGCGAATTCCCACCATCATCCTGCACAAAAAAGAGGTCTCATCAACACTTTGGCCACGAGGGCCAAAAGGATATGCCAAGACGAGTATCTACAGGAAGAAATGATAACACTCAGCGACGCACTGGAAGGCAATGGTTACCAGAAGCGACAGATACAATGCGTCATAAGAACGAGGTCTGTTCGCCCTGAAAAACATACAGAACCTGAGTGCAAAGGCATCGCCTTTCTTTTATCCAAAGCTTTACAGACAGAATTTCCAGAGCTCTCAAGAAAAGAGAAAAAAACAAGCTTTTAAGGATTTGTTGAGATCAGCGAAGGATCGAGATCGCTTAGAAACAGACGGTGTGTATAGACTTGATTGTCAAGACTGCGATAAAGTATACATGGGACAAATGGCGCGTCCAATTTCCGAAAGGGTCAATGAGCATAAACGGGCATGCAAACTCGATCATTCAGAAAGATCAGCACAGGCTGAGCATTTTCTGGATACCGGCCATCATTTTGCATTCGAACTGAAAATCCTTGGTAAGCCTAAGAGTCACCATAGCACTAGAAACCTACAAGCACCCGATAAATATTAATAGAGATGTGGTCTCAAATTAAAAACATCTTGGTATCCGGCGCTTCGAAGTCATTCTCGTCGCAGACTCCGCAGAGATAGTGATCAGATAATGGATGAATCACACACACAACACAATACAACACATCATGACTTTGGCACGGTATACTTAACCACAACACCATCACTCACAACAACACATCAGCCCTGATGATGGACCCTGCAATAGGATCCGAAACGTCGGTCCGAAAGGTCGTAACAACATGGCATAATACCCCAGTAAGCACAAACTTGAAGATTCTGAGTGGCCGTGAAAACCTAAGAACATTCTTAATTGACGATAGATGAAACATATTTGACCATGAATAATCAACGATATGCAAGTAATACATATTATACAAATATTTCAAAACTATGTCGATTTAGGCCCATAATTAGAGCTTAAATCGTTATGCTATCAACGATCTTATTTATCTCCTAGGCTCGCGAATCGCGTGCTACTCGTATGCGCCCAGGAGATGGAGAACAGCGACGATCCGTCCCTGCGCGCCGAGCTCGGGGCGGTGCATGCGCGCTTGCAGGCGGCGGTTGCCCCAGCTGTACGCGCGGCCAAGGCTGTGGCACTCAACCCGGGCGACCACGCCTCGGCTAACCTGTGGAGGGAGAACAATCACGAGGTGAGGAAACTGCACACTTTTGAGGGCAGCGATGACAGTGTGTCCAATCTGTTAATATATCGAAATGGTGATTCGAGCAAGAACACTATTGATTAAAAATATTTTAATTAAATAACTTTGTATAAACCACTTAAATTTAAGTAATATTATTTAATTAAATATTTTCTAATTAAAATTGAATGAATTGAATTGAAGACTCTCTTAAAGTTTTTGCTACGACATCCTATACATGATTATAAGTAGCATAGTACTGTAATCAAGCAATGAAATTAAAACACCACACATCACATTTTTCTCTATTCCAGCTGCTGGCCTGCGTCAACGGTGTGGAGCAGGTGTTCCAACGCCGTGCGGGCGCCCGTACCCCAGTGCCGCCCCGCGCGCCCCTTCCGGACGACGTGGTTCCCCCGCCCCGCCCGCCACCCCCGCAGACCATGGCCGGAGTTCCCCCACCGCGCCCGCCACCCCCGGCCGACACCGACGACGAGGAAGAGTCCATCTTCAGGAGGCAGCCGCACCCGAGCCAACCTATCATGGTAAATTAAATATACTTAGAACATATTTATTTTTCAACGAAACTATCTAAGAAAATTAAAATGTTTTTTAGAGCTGTGGGAAATGTAGCTCCGTAAAAATAAAAATAAAATAGAAATGTGAACACGGTCGCAACGTGTGTTGCGTCAATATTCTTACTATTTTCAAATTGAGCTAAATGATTATGCTATGGAAATAGAACTAACTTGCTAGTGTTGAACGGGGCTCGAATCACCGACCACTGGATCACTAGGCTAGAGTCATAACCATTTTATATATTTTATTTTATTTACTCCTAGCATACTGTGATAGAGAAAAACCTACACGGAGCCCGGATGTTGATTCACGTTACCGTAAAGAATTTGTATTTTAACTAAGCCACACGGCTTTAAAATAGTGTTTTAGGAGCAACTTGCAAATTAAACACATATGTAATAGTACGGTTTTATTACGATCTACATCTGCCTACAATGCAACAAGCTACGGAAGCAACAGTATTGCATGTGCGCGACTGGCCCGCCGTGCGGCTGTCAGCTCGCGAAGTGTGAGCGGGAGAGACTAGCTTCCCGTCTCACAATAAGTATGCTCAGATCGTTCAGAGCATTCATCAAATCTCATCCAACACATCCACTGTCTCTATCAGACGGCTTTATTCGGAGTTTTAACCAAAGATTGAATTAAAAAATGATTATTTTTAGCGGGATTCACATTCAATACGTATCAATTTTACCAGGTCGCCGCGCACAATCTTCACAGAGCAGTCAGACAGTGGTCGTCCAAAGACAACGAGATCATCGCGGCCGCAAAGAAGATGGCCATACTGATGGCCAGACTATCAGAACTCGTCAGGAGCGACTCCAAAGGTTGGTGTCTTTTAATCACAAGCAAATTTTTTGCTAATGCGCTTTTGTATGGCAGAGCATTACTAGAGGCGTCTCCCAAGGAATACAACGAGGTCCCATTGAAGACTAATTTATTTTCAACAGATTATAACTCACTGAAAAGCTGGCAAAATATTAATTGCCATTTGACCGTATTCTGAAAATAACAATAATGTTACTTTGGTGAGTGTTACCACAACAGAGATAAAAACACAGAAATTGCATCCTGTATTTTTATCTCTGCGTATTAGGGGGACCTATGGCTGTCCTTACCCCTAAAATTAATTTTGAATTAAGGCCATTAAAGTAGTCACAATGATGAAATATTGACATATGATGGATGTCTTGACGTATCTCTATTTTTGAGTGCTGAGGAATCACCAAATAACAAACTCGTTATTTTCAGAATACTTCCGATTCTAAATAACTTCAAAATTGTGTGCATAGAAATAAAACACCCGATTCTACTCTTTCAATTTACTTGATGGAGTTCTACAAACTTACCTCGGAAGCAGTAAATAATTCAAAATGGTGATCAAAAATGTCACATCCTTTTATATTATCTCTCGCTTAGTAAATTATTTTATACAAGTGTCTCATAGCTAGTGACAAAAACTTTAACGGAGTCTTGTTCATTCAATTTTGAATAGAAAACATTCTTTACACTTTGGGTGAAATGTCGACAATTACGGAGATGAGCGGATCACAGTTTGCAGTTTTTTTTTTTAATATTTCTTTCTTATCTTTTGTAGAATGTTACTTTCATGAAGATAATTTATATTGAATATTAAAAATTCATTTACTTTGAATCAAATCAAATAAAATGACAAAAACCTTAAAAAAATATTTTTCAAATTTCTTTGAGGTTTTTATCATTTTATTTGACTTGTGTCATGCGTGCGAACGAATTATTAATAGTTGATATTAATTACTTTTTTGATAGTCTTACGTTTTACAAAAGATAAGCCAGAAATATTGAAAAAAATGCAAGCTTTGATGTCGCTTATGAGGCATTCCATCGTCACGGGTGGGACATTTTTCTACTAAATTGTCGTTGTTAAAATGTTACATTTTTTTTTCTATCTTCAATCAATAATTGAGCAACAAAATATAAGCCCTATTTAATTTTGTTTGTGACAAAAAAATACATCCATTTAGTTATATGAAATGTTTGTAAAAAACATTTCGTCTACGTTCTGTTGCTTGATTATCGATTGAAGATGGAATAAGTTGCTTTCTTCAAAAATAAATATTACAAATTGCATTTATGTTGTAAAATTTTACCATATCCATGACAATTTACTAGAAAAATGTCCCACCCGTGATGATGGAATGCCCCTGATGTCCTTAACTGTTGACATTTCACCCAAAGTGTAAAGAATATTTTCTATTTTAATTTTTTTTTTTACGCTTCAACAGGCCAGCAGGCCCAATTACAGAAGCGAAATACATCACAAAAAACCCAGGCTTGAGTAAATCACATCAATCAAAATTGTGACCTCACCGGGAATCGAACCCGGAACCCTCAGTGTGGGAAGCCAGTGTCATACCCACTGCGCAAGACTTGCCTGAAGTTTATACTGCTAGCTACAAGACAACCTGTACATAGAAAATAAACCACTTCATAATTCATGTGTTCATAGCATCTATGTATACATATATTTTTCTAATATAATTTAATTTATGTTATTACATCACATGAAATTAATGTTTATATAAGGTTTCACTTATATTCATTGCAAATACCATGAACCGTTGAAAATACAATTTCACTTTCTTGTATGGCGGATATTTTATTATTTTGTAAATTAATTGTAAATGTTTTCATTTCATTAATCTTATTTCAAGCAATCATCCACAATTTGCAGGTAAAAATATGTTAATAAAAATTTATCCACGTCGAAATGACAAGCACATAAGAATTTAAAAAATGACAGAAACAGCGCACATGTACTGATATTAGATTCGCAAAACCACACAGTAGGAACTAGTCTTTATTAAGATTGATGAGAAGATGATGTCGAGGTACCGTCAGATGGTCCGTAAGATTTAAGATGACATTTTCTGACAATTTCTCTTTCAAGATTTAAAATAACATTTATTTTATTCACGCTTTAAAAATAACTATATGATCCTGTTAGGCTATTCTCACGAAGGTTTTATGGCATAATGATTTGTTTGATTGAAAAATTATTGACGTTATTTTCAGACAAACATATATTTGTTATATAAATTTTTAAGTTATTTTCAGACAAACAAAAATTTCAAAACGACCGACAAAAATTTCATAACTAATAGCCAGGATACCTTCAAGTGATGATAAGTGTCTGACAATACTGGTGTTCCAGTTCAAAGCGTCTAAAGCGATATTCAAACCATTATTTTAATTGGTTACAGGTGTTACTGTTATTTAAGATTTGTATCTGATTGTATTGATGATTGGTAATTGAGATTTGACTGTTGTTTATACCCGTGGTTACCTGTCGGATTGCGATTACCACCGATAATCATCGATACAAATCTCAAATAACGGCTATTGTGTAACTGGTTATGATATCATTAATCTACTTACGTTACGAATATACCCAACAATCTTTCTTTAAAAATGGCCTGTGTACATTTTTATTGTAATGGTCATATATTAAATTTTAAAATAAATAGCAAATTCAATATATATATGTACAAATACTATCAGTTGCATTAAAAGTAATTCTTATCATCATCATCATCCATTGTTGAACCGCTGCTGGCTGAGGACCACCCCATGGTAGCCGTCAGATCCTCGATAATGCTAGATTTTTTCAGGTTATCATTGTGATTCTGTATTGTGTAAAAATGAACATATTTCATCATTGTAGTTATTAAATGGACACGTAGAGAATGCTTATAATAAATATTGCCATGTGCTTTTCTTGCTTCCTCTCTTCCGATGGACAGTGGTGGTGCGCAATATTAGCGGTACGTTGATATATATATTGACGGTGAAAATTTCAGTTGCTTGGATACCTTTGAATTCAGTTTAATTTCTTTTTCTTTTTGTATACTCTGATTTTTGAGCGACAATTTTTTCTCTCTCATAATACCGCTACGGACTGAATGAAAAAATAAATTTATATTAACATTGTGAAAAAAGAGCAAAACTTTGACCACCTTTTGTAAAATCTGAATTATGTAGCATATACAGTCCACTATTGATATCAGCGATTTAAATGAAAAAAAAAAGTATATTTTTAGAGCAATTGAACTTTTCGCAGACAATATGCTTGTTAAAATTAAGTGCTCTATTTTCATGCTATCATTTTTATATAAAATAAACATATTAATGCATTTATGCCGCCTTAACCAAGATCTATAATTTTTCAATTTCGATTTGTGACCTCTCAGAAGGTTGATTTATCTACAAACTATATTAAAACCAGTAAACATAAAGAATTTTCAAAAACATTTAAACACGTACGTCTCCATAATATTTTTATTAGAATGTTCTAAAACCAGATTTATGTACTAGATTTTGTCCACAGGGGGGTAATCATTAATTAATATAAATTATAGACGTCTCGAAGAGACGAAGCTATTTATCATATATGGGAAACATGTATGGAAGTCTTTATAGGATGGCCACAGGGCTTATGATCTGTCCTTGAGTCACTTTTTGGCTTTTTTATTTAAATTTGATGGATGCGTAAGTTGATCTTGGGTGGAATCGTGAACTTTGCATTGTGTAAAACTGATCACTTAAACCAGCCAGTCGTAAGCCCCATGGATACCCAAAAAAGACTTCTATGCGTGCTTCACCATATAAATAGCTTCATCTCTGTGAGACATCTATAATTTATTTTAATCAAACATCTCCAATTAAAGATTTAAGGTTTATATTACGGTTATTTGACATATTTAGGTATTGAAACAAATGGATATTTTATATGAACCCTATGGATGTTTGAGATTTGATTCTCGAAGTTTCGCTGAAGTCATATCACAGCGTCTTCAAGAGAGTGCCCTATCCACCTCAGGGTTCTTTTATATATGTATGTCCTTGATCCCAGTAGTGATAAGGCACTTTCCCGAGGTCACTGTGATATGACTAGCGAAACACCGAGAATTGAATCTCAACACATCCATATAAAATATCCGTTTGTTTCAAGTACTGTAATCATCGACCGACATATATCAAAACCATAATTTCTACTGTCCCGAGGTTTAAATCCCAGTTTTACAATTAAGTTAATAATTAGTGCAGAAAAGAAGTGTGATTATATTATATTCCGGCGGCAGAATACTATATTGCAATTATTAAAAATGATTCATCGGCTTTTCAGGTAGCAAGCGCGAACTGATAGCGACAGCGAAGGCAATCGCCGAGGCTTCCGAAGAGGTGACCAGACTCGCCAAGAAGCTCGCGCTGGAGTGCACAGACAAGAGGATCAGAACGGTGAGATTTTTTTTTATCATGGGATTGTCATCCTGCAATTTTTAATTTATTTGAAGCACTGGAATGTTGTTTTTCGAATATCGTAAAATATCAATTTTTCGGTTGGCCAATTGGTTGAACTTGACCAGAATCGGTTGTATGAGTTTTTATTGTAACTTCTCATTGAATCTGCAAAATACGGAAGATGGAAGTATGTGAATCTGCAAACAACTTCTAAAAATAAGCTGGATTACAAATGACAAAACACAAATCACTTTGTTTTCACCATTTTATTAGATTATACAATCTTCTATCCCCTTCAGATGACATTCCTAATAATTGACACCTCCGACCCCCTTCCCCTCATCATCCTCTTCACCGTAACACACTTGCGTGGTTTAACTTTTCAATTTTTAGTACACAAACAATCCTAATGAAGAGAACATTGTTCTCGAAACATGTAAGTACTCGTAGATTGTATAATCTAATAAAGTGGTGAAAACAAAGTGATTTGTGTTTTATTTTAATAATAATGTCACCACTAAGTTCAAGCCTTCTTTCAGAAGAAAAAATATTCTTCGAACAATTAAAATATTGTACCTCTTAATTCCCAAGTATGTAAAGTGATGTTGTGCCATGGTAATACATATATGTTTTATATTATGTTAGGGATGTATTTTTTTTTTACTTGCTGTTATTAAAATACATATCTTGTTCCGCCTATACATATTAATTATTTTTGGACAGCGAAACATTGCAGAATTTTTGATATTTACAGAACCTCCTCCAAGTGTGCGAAAGAATACCGACCATTGGCACCCAGTTGAAGATCCTTTCCACTGTCAAAGCCACAATGCTGGGAGCTCAAGGTACAGTCACATTATTGACATTCACTCATTATAATTTTTTCTTTTTGATATATTAAGTTGTGAATTTAACACAATCAACATTTTTTTATCTTAATGAATTTTACCCTCGCTTGCTTCAATAATGCAAAGAATTTCTAATGCTGGTCTCAAGGGGCTATAATACAATAAACTTAAGTCACATTTGAATATAATTTTCTTTAACAAAAAGCTTGACGAAGTGAGTTCCTGTACCTTTTTATTTTACAAAAAAAGCACTGCTGGTAGTTGCAAGTCATTCAGTCTTCGCAAGTTTAGTGCGGCGAGAAGTGAGATGCGCTGTGGATCAAGGCCATAGTCATTATTCGTATTTGTATTTGCGAATACATGTTTTACAGTATTCGGAACATCCCTAGAACATAATGTGTGAACTTACATAAATGACATCCCCTCTTATTAAAAATGTTCTCAGGTTTTCACGGCCGTTCAGAATCTTCTGTATATAGTTTTCTGGGATATTCTGCCGTGTATATCTGACCTCTCTGGTTTTGTTTCGGATCCCATTGCAGGATCCATCATAGGGCTGATGTGATGAGTGTGTGTTGATGTGTAGGCTAAGTATTACCGTACCAAAGTCAGGATTTATCACAAATGCTAACACAAACATGGACACACCCTGACTTCGGTACGGTATTGCAAGGCAATACTTAACCTACACTTCAACACGCACTCATCACATCAGCCTAGCGAAGGGAAAAACTTCATTTCAGAATGAAGACTTCAACACGCACACGTTCACCAATTTGAACACTACAATGTGTTCGCTTCATTTGTAGTCCTAGTCGGCGAGCGGCGAATGCTCTTTAGTACAGAGCGGAACCTTCGCTCGCGAGCGGAGAGCTCGCGGGCGCTCTGAGCTCCGATCTCCGATACACCGGATCAGTCGTCCTTGACGTGTCGCCGCGAGCACTGGTTGTGGCGGGCGCGACGCGCGAACACGAATGAATGCATATTTTACTCTAGTTTTTGATGTCGTGTTTATATCACGTGACTCATATAGAATTGCGTGCCATATACACTAGATAATGATAATGATAATGTGCGTTTGATAATATTATGGAAAGAAATATTGTAGCCTTCCGAGTTTTAAAAAACCGTGTCCTAGGTATCACCATATATAAAATACTTTTAAAGTTATATACACCGTAACTGCCGTTTAAAAAATTAGCTTATACAAATGAACAATCGTATTCAAATGCTTCGCAAATAGTGTTCAATAACAACAAGGAAATTTTAAAATAACGAATAATTACGCATAAGCTGCCGTATTGATTCAAAACTTTGACATAAGCAATGTCATGCAAAAGCCGTGGTTGAAAAAGAGATGATCCTTATTTACAATATAATATATTATAACGTGCAAGTTATAATAGTTTAATATATTACAACGTATATATGTATATACACATATAATATAGGTATTTATATACCTAAAATCTTTAATGCGTGCGGTGATGTATAAAACAGCTGGAAACAAAAATAAACACACAAGAGTTTTAAAAACAATGTTTTAACATAGAATGCTAAAATAAACACACAAGGTGCAATGAATTAAAAATGTCTATAAACAAATTTAATGTTTATGTAAAAAGTCTCGTATACACTGATAAAAATAGATTTAAAATGTTTTTAAACCGCATCCAAAAAATATGTTTTTAAACTTACTAAAACACTCGTCGTATGTTATTAAAATGTTTCACTAATTTAAAGATGTTAATTAAATACGGATAACTAAAATAACAAAAACAACTTACGAAATACTGTACGCAATACCAAAAAACCGAACAATTTTGTGATGTATATTTTCAATACGTATCTGTCACACAACACGAAACGCGAAGGTACATATATGAACTAATCTAATCACCTAATCAGTAATCAATAAATACATCAACTAATTACTCAATATAGTGCGAGTACAAAAAGGTACCTTTGTTGAACCTTTGTAATAGGCTAATACAATGTACTGAATGTACCCATTGACCCATTCACTTAAATTTAATGGTCGCGTTTATATTTGTATGTGCGGTGAGGAGCGCCACCGCACATACAAATACTCACTGTGCTAAAAATTCAAAATGTGCTATTCAATTCATACTACATTGTGCGTTTTGTGCGATGTGCGTTTTGTGCGATGTGCGTTTCGTGCGAGCTCGCACATGTGTAATGTGTACTATGTGTAGTGTGTGCAAAGACTGCAAAGGAGCGCGAGCGCCAGCCGTCGCACGTACAAATATGAACGCGACCAGATGGGTCCGCTCTGTACTGCGTAGAGTGCGTAGGACTACAAATGAAGTAAATGTGCGATTAAAAACGTGTGTAGTGTACGCTTCAGTACAATGTAGTACTACATTGTAGTACTTAGTACAGAGCGGACCCATCGCTACATCAGCCCTGATGATGAACCCTGCAATGGGAGTTGAAACGTCGACCAGAGAGGATACATATACATGGCAGAATATCTGTAAATTATACACAGAAGATCCACTCTTATTATACCGCATTCAACTATAGATAGAGCCAAAGGTATATATTGAAATTTTATACACCATGCTGTATTAAATGGCCACCTTAATACATAATACCAATCTTTTAATAAACTTAGTGTTAAGCACTTTTAATATTGTGTACTTAACCATAACATTTCCAGCATTGATTATATTATTGTTTCTATGTTTCCTCCCGCCTTGCACAGTCGGTATGCCGGAGTACAGAGGTATTGACTATTTTCTTTGGTGTTAAAATCACCTCATTGAATACATTAGACAATTGTAATGCCTGTTCTACAATTTCACTGTCTGACATCAACATTGAATCAAAAACAAAATGATGTCGGACAACAAGCACGTTAAATTACACTATTACGCCATTCACGTTTTTTGACGTTGATTTTGTAGTGTAGGCGTCATTATTCAAAAATCATATTAGATTGTTCCGAACATACTGGCCGATTTTAAACTTCAAATTCAATGAAACAAAAATAAATCAACTTTATTAATCAAAATAAGAGCCATTTGAATCTATGAATTCGAGCCGATGAGTTGCAGGCATCAAACAATTCTGAAGTTTTAATTTTTTTGAACACTGATGTTGATGATTTTTTCCTCAGTTCAATTTTTATTAAACATACACAGGACTGATTAAACCATTACCAACTGATAAACATAGATCTTATTTGTAAGTTTATATAACACTTATTTAGTGTAGATTTTGGAAAACCTAAATAATAATACAAAGAATAGTCATTAGTTTTACAAATATAAGAAAGTGCTTAACTTCTAAAACATTAATTCAATTTCAGGAATGTCTTTAACCACCTAAAATCTATTTTTATATTATTGTTTGTTTGTATTATTGACTTGTCATTAAGGTTTTCCCAAATTTACACCAAATAATTGGTATATAAACTCACAAACAAGATCTATGTTTATCAGTTGATAATGGCCCAATTAGCCGAAACGATCCTACTGGTTGTGTTTAATAAAAACTCAGAAAAAAATCGTGTGTTGATTTTTTAATTTTTATATTAAATTCTGAAGCTTTTGCCTTAAATATTATCAAGATTCTTGAAAAGGTGAATGCCTCAATTAATATATGCTGGTTGATTGTTGCATGCTTTAGCTAGCTAAAGTTTTCTACATGACTTCCACAATCATTTTCATGTTTAACTCTCCATTCCTCAACTTTTTTGAATTGATATTCCGCACTATCCATTCAGAAGTGGTTCCTTCACCCCATGCTCAGTTAAGATTGCGTAGTTAACGGTGCCCGTGTTTAAATTTATGCAAAAAAATCTTTTCTCATCAAATCTTTGAAAGATTGAGGCAGAGAGGAAAGTATGCCATACTCTTCCGTACTGGCACACCACTGTTGCCTCATCCACTTTCATAAATCTTCCAATCTACTTCAACAGCCAAAGTGCTGAAGCTTTTAGCCTGGCCGTACTCCAATATTACTTTTCGCAAACGCTCTCTGTTCCTGTTGCATCTAATACTCCCCTGATATATTTTCTTCGCTATCCTTTTTTCACTCGTACATTCCACACAAATAAATTATCTCATCGACTCAAATGCAACTTAAATGCCTGACTATAGGCATGTGTATGACAGACATAGCCATAGTCATAGGTGTAATGGTCATGACGCTCGCCTAGAGATCTGATGGTTGGTGGTTCAAGCCCCATTTCAGGACATCATCAAGTTAGTCCTATTCTCATAGCACAAGCGTTTAGCTTGTTTTGAGAATAGTAAGAATATTGATGCGACAAGCATTCCGTGTTCGCATCTCTATTATTAAAAAAAAAAATAGCAGATTCCTAATAAATGCCAAATAAAACCAAATGGACAAGCATGTCCTAGCATCCTTGTGCAGCCACTTTTGCAAAATGGAATATTCAGGTAGGGGGCAGCATATAAATGCAATAAAAACCTAGATATATATAGAATTCAGAGTATAATTATTAAAATTATATTGAAAAAATGTTCTGATAATCCCACTGCACAACTTTTTCAAAACTTTAATATTCCAGATATATTATAAATGCCTTATAGAGACGAAATTGTATTTTTTTATGGGAAAGTAGGTATGGAAGTCATTGGGTTTTTATAGGACTTACGACCTATCACACGGCTGGCTTAAGTGATCGCTACATCAGATATGGTATTCTATCATGCGTGGAAATGTTGAACGTCACACAATGTAACGTTCACCATTTCCACGCATGATAGAATACCATGTCTATTAAATTTTTGGAAGTTGTATATATTTAAATTATACAACATGTTCCCTGTATGTGTTGCAACAATCCTTAGTGTGACCGGCATCCAAAGCTTTTTCATTCACAGATGTCAATAATGAGGTATCCATTAATGATTTTTTGGAATTTTTTTAGCAATATCCTTTATATGTGTAACGAGATTCTTCCGAATTATTAGCATTACACTAGAATTCGCCTAAAATATAATTTCAATTTTTTAAACTCCTTTTTAGGCCAGTATATTCATTCAGAATATTTTGAGTTTGATGTCCCTGTGATAAAAAATCCAGTACTGTTCTGAAAAATTTGGACAAACTCAAAATATTCTGACATTAAATTCATTTTATAAATTTAAAAAAATTAACATAATTATCAAGTAACATTACATTTCTATTATAGTCAGCCAAACCAACTTGTGATTCATATTGGCTTGTAATGCTTACAAATGGAGGTGAAATATATTTGTCCATGTTGTTATGTATTACGCACAACTTGATAGGTTTGTTTATTTTATATCGTAAAAAATGTGAATTTCCCCCAAAGCACGTGCGAAATCTATTTTTATGGAGTAACATATTGATTATAGTATAAAATAAGATTAATCTGTAAATATCTTTATAAAATAAAACAAATAAAAAATATCATTTTCATCATCAACAAAGATCGTCAACTATTTACCAGTCACTTTGTAATGCAACACTTTAATCTAAAATATAATTTTTATTTGAACTTTGTACTGCACACATTCGAGCTTCCTCTCATCATGTTAACTATACTGCTTCTCTGGAAACTATGGCAGTGATAAATAACTCAAATATTGTGTGTGTGCTATAAAGATTAAATAAAAACTATAATTTAAAATTAAAAAGAGTTATAAAAATAAAATAAAATTAAAATTGGCCATTACATTCAGAACTACATAATAAATTGTACATAATATGTGGGGTATAAAAGCAAATGCAGTTATCCAAAAAAAAATAATGCAGACATTGAGGATTACTAATTTATAATGTACTGAATTTGAAATTTTACAGGAAACATAGTCTTTAAATTAATAGGCAACATTAATGTGGAAGGGATTGATACATAAAATCTAGAATTCAGCACATTTTAAATTAGTGATTCTCGGTGACTGCATTCAAAACATTTTTTTAATTTTTTGGATATTGCTTCCTTTGCTTTTATATCCCACGTATGTAAAGAGGAGACATAATTCATATCAATTCACACTCACATATATCAATTCAATCATATATCGATAAAGTTTGGTAAATTTCAACTATGCATAGAATACCTGATTACAAAATTACTGTTCACGTTCACCGCACTTGATTGCAGAAAGTTTCGCAACTCTAGCAAGCACGTTATGTATTATACGTTGGATTGTAACGAAAATGGATCTATTATTAATGTTGTATATTTTTTGGTTTTAGGAAGCGAAGAGGACCAAGAAGCGACGGAAATGTTGGTCGGCAACGCACAAAACTTGATGCAGAGCGTGAGTTTCCACCTCATAATTATTTAGAGGATTGAGTGATGTGGCCGATGATCAGAAGAGTGCGTAAGGATAATGAGGGCATGTCTTCAAACACAAACCACCACTTGTTTGAATGATTTCTATTCCGTTGGTGACAATATGTTACCGTAGCAAATTCCTTTGTAATGTCGCTACAAATAATAGACATTTCTTTCCTGGTGACTATTAGCACAGGTTAAATTAGTTGTATATTGTTATTGCTGTTACATATTAGGATTCATACATTGTTAAATATGTATCATGCAGTTTTAGTTACACGTAAGGTAAATCAGTTTCTATTTTTGTGATTTAATAAAATGGATACGAATTTCAAACTAAGTGAGAATGAATTTATTTTCGTTTGTTTGAGTGACGGTTGACAAGATGAATTTGTTTTTAATATGCATAATGATAACGACTGACAATTTGTCAGCAACAAGTGACAATCGGAGTTCTAGTGACAAATCAGGTTTCTTAGGGCGTGAAAATGAAAAGTAGGTAGTGTCCTTAAGTCATCAAGTTGTAGTTGGAGTGTTTTAGTTGTTGGTGATCCGCGAGAGGAAGAATGGGTAGATATTACAAATGCAGAATTTACTACTTTTCTTCTTGTTTAAATATTATAAATACAATAAAACATTTTTGCTTGAATTTGCATAAAATGGTCTGGAGTTGTTGGTATAGACGTAAATTGGCACGTGGCGACTTTGGAACTAAAACCCGCCCCGCCCGCACCCGGCGGTAACCCCTCGCCCTGTCATTCAGTTCAATCTCGTATTTGCGCGTGAGCTGTGACATCTTGATTTTCAATATACACTGAATTATGTCCAAAACAGTATTGCAACACCTTGCAGATGGTGCAACATCAATGCCAATTGCCAATGTAGTTTTAAAGTTTTGCTAAGCTGAAAAAGCAAATAATGGACCAATATTACCGTCTGACAGGACTCTAGATAGAGCGGCCGCCATTACTGGTTTGTTTCTTTAGTGTTGCCCGACCAAATTTTATTATAATATCATAAAATATATTTGTCAATGTACCAGACATTGTATGTTATGTATTGTGTAATAAATTTCTGTTTCGCGACAGGGACGCCCTCCCTCGCATGCCAATTTATACTGGTGGCATTCTAACACACAATAGTCTGGAATGCAAAGGGTTAAATTTTCAGCTTGATTTAAGGAATAATTTTAAAAAAGTACTTACATGGAATCGCATGATTTATTCACGTAAGGTTGCAATTGACCAGATACACAGTGAAGCTACGAAGTGAAGATTGCAAGAGAGCTAGTCGTAGATCTACCCGACTCTAAATAAGTCAATAAATAGGTTCACAAGAGCAGTGGACATTTCTCTCATACAGCCCTTTATCTATTTTTTTTCAGGTGAAAGAAACAGTGAAGGCAGCCGAAGGCGCCTCGATCAAGATAAGAACAGACCAGGGCGGATACCAGCTGCGCTGGGTCAGGAGGTCTCCGTGGTACCAGATGTAAAAACCGGAGCACGCCGCTCTTCTCCGAGATGACAATATATACAGAGTGTATCAGGCTGAAGCGATTTATACACGCAGTCTTGTTGCAATAGTATTTTTAAATTACCTTTTTATTTTAAACATTAGCTAAGTCAAAGTTATTTCATTTTTGTCTTGTTTTGCGCTGTATCTTTATAATTTGATTTATTTTGCGAGCAATACGCAAATGATTAATGTTTCTGTCCAAACGTTCATTTTATATCTTTGTTTATTTATGTTATTTTATATATTAACGTAATTTAATTTCATAAGTACTAAATATTTAATATTCTTCAATGTAGTAGAATAATATGACACATTTTTTCACTTTATAATGATGTAATCTTTTTACGGGAATAGGTAAAAAGACGCGTTTGATAATTTGACGAAATTCCTAAGTTTTATTGACATTTTATTAAAATTCTAAATCTTGTTTTGATTTTAAAATTAATAATATTAAAAAAATTGTTGTTTGATTGTTAATTTTATGAAATTTAATAATATTGTTATCGGTTGTTTATTTTAAATTATTTAATAAATTATTATCGCAAAAATTTAATACTAAGGTTGTAACGCTTTTGGAACTAAACCAACGGTAATTTATTTGTATTTATTTTATTTGACTAATTTGATTTTTCTATCGTTCGTCGAGAAGTGTATAATTTTAACAATCAAGTGCAGAATCAATTATTTGACTCGAATATTTTTTCTTTTAATTTATAGTTTACATAATGTATCACTTATCTGAAACTCAAACTATATTAATTTAGTTCTTATTCTTTATTTAAAAAAAATCATTTAGTTTATCGATAAGATGTCCGCAAAAGGAGTTTTAATATTACTATGATTACTTTATTAAGTATACGACAGAGACGGCGAACCTTTTGACATGCGTGTCACTAGACGGATCATTTTTGATATAGTTTTAATTTTGTTTGCAAAATGAATTGAAACTCAGTTGATAATTTTTTAAATAAAAGTTAAATGTGAATATGTTGTCTTGCAATATGGAAATATATTATTTACTTAGGTATTGTTTCACTTTTCAATTATGTTGGTGCATTGACTGTGAAACAGATTACGCAGAGTTATTCAAATAATTATGATTGATTATTTATCTCACTAACCTATTGACGCCAAAAAGAAAACTATACATGAAATTTTTTATTTTTTTTATTTTTTACGATATACTGAGCAAAGGAAAAATTGAAAATGAAATTTTTTTTAAAATACATATATGTGTAACTTAGAATATAAAGGGGTCAGATGCCTATTGTAAACGCTCACTATACAGGGCAATAAAATATAACCTAGTACATGGTAATTGAAAAATATCATCATACCAGTAGTATCTCGCGTTATAGTCTAAAAATACATAATAATAAAAAATTTCAATAATTTTTTTATTATTTAACCTAATAATTGATAAAAACATCTTACGTAAATAGTCTTTTTTCTAATCTGTTTTACGATGATAAACCAATAGCATTTATTAACGCCTATTTGCCAAATTTTATTTTTTTATAGTTCACTACTACTACCATACCATGTAGTTTTAAATCAGTAATTACTTCCATAATAATTATAGAAAGAAAATACCAAATCACGCTTTGAATAGTTGTACATAACACAAGTGTGTACAGTGGGAGAAGTGGACAATTTATCAGAAATATTTTCACAAATGCGGTGTTATTGAAAAAATAATAATGCATTTTGCGTTGTTCGAAGTGATGGACATAATTTCGATTTAAGAATTAGGAATATGCCTTGAAAGACTTGTGATAAAAGGTTCGCCATCGCTGGTATATTTGACAAAGCCACACTGATCTGAAACCCTCAAATATAGACACAAACCGGACAATTTATGTTTTCGTTTTGGTCTTCAAATGACGGCTCTATGGAGACCTTATTAATATAATAATTAATTTATCTGACTTACATGATTAATTAGAATTTAATTTAACAAATATTATTTTAAAAGATATAAGATTTTTCTGCATTATTATTATTTCCATTATTTTTACAAGCTACTTGACATTGATCTATTTTTTTTTTATGTGAAAACTATTTTATTTTTTCTCAAATGTCTAGATATAGAAATACTTAATAAATATACACGAAATTCATATTGTGCACCATATATTTATATTGAAAAAATATTAATATTTACATAATAATAATATTAAATATAGTAAAACATTGCAATCAACTCGAATTTAAAAATATTCCTCAACGTCTATGACTTCTTTATAACTCTTAAATATATTAATTAATCCTTGCTTTTATATATTATACAAAAAATATATAGTTTATCAAATTAGTCAAGAGAGTGACGCAAAGTTGGTGATGAAACAATTTATTTGAACGAGATTGTTTTTTTTTTGTCATCGAGTTGATTTTCAATTTGACTTTTGACAATCTGGCTCTAAAAAGTGACTTGCTTGCCTTAAAACTAGTATTGAAACGATGTTAGATGTAAGAAGTACCGAGGAGTGCTTGATGGGTAAGAAAATGGTTTACGCCAGACGTGCGAACTGAATCTTGACGATATGTATCAGACAACACTCCTCGGTAGATGTAAGAAAATTGACTTGTTTTCGAACATTGCCTAAAAATGTGGCCTATGAAATTTGTAAAGCAATTGTCGAGACGCAATGTAAGTTGTAACGGACTGGAGATATTTTTAATCTTTTTATTACGTGTAAAAGAAATGTGGATGGATTAATTATTTATGTATTAGAAATGTCATTTAATTTGATCGGTATCAATATTACGATACTGTAACAAAATCGGTCCATCTCTTTTATTCTCTCTCAGTCTATGGCACAAGCTGCTTGCCTTCGCTCTTTTCTGTGCAGAGAAGCTTTGTCGATCTTGTTGGAGATCGACCTTGTCATATCTCAAAACAAATTTCTTTCTCAAGTAAAATAATTATATCTAAGAAACTGTTAATTTTTCATCCACTTTCTTGACAAACGATTCAAGCCAACAATTGTGTCTTCGGATCTTAAACTACTGTGAGTGGTGGCTGTCAAAATCTGTTGGGTTTTATTCATCGGTTTAGAAGAACTGTCACTAGTTTGATCAAGAAAATCCAGTGAATGAAAGACACCTGGATTTTGACAGGACCCCATCATTAGAAATCGTAAGCTTATCAAACGATAAAGTCGCATATATATATTTTATAACTGTGTACATTGTTGATATACTATATATTTTTATAGTGACGCAATACCTTTTGAATATTTTTCGGAAGAGTAGAGCCTTAGAATTTACGTAACAAAACATGTAAAGAAGTGCTTTATCCGTGTATGTGACAAATTATTATTACGTATACACATTTATATAAAATAAATACCATGTAATAAAATGAAAGTCCACTAATATTTTTATGATTTTTTTATTTTTATTTTCCTTTGTCTTTTCCTTTTGTTACCTTTGTTTTATTATTTTTATTTTTGTACCTCGGAGACATACAACACTATTCCACATGAAAAAAAAAATTTTTTAACAGATGTTGAAGAAATTATCAGTAAAACTTGTTAATCATTAAAGACTAAAATACATAATCTGTCATCTCTTTTGGCAAAAATTTATTGGTGTTTTGTGCCTCTGGGTTTTTTATTATCTTAAATATCAATTTAAAATATTTCTTTATAACATTTTTTAACAACCTACACGCGTGGGATACTGACTTAGGAAGGCCTAATTCATCCGCCTGGCAAATCCCGCGTGCATGGTTGATTTTTGCATCTGTGGTCTTCGGACATACGAAAAAATGTAATGAAAATATAAAGTGGTGATTACACAGAATTTTATTGATTTTTTTAGTCAATAATTTATTTTAACATAGAATATGTTTTTTCGGCAGCTTCCCCAGTAAACTACATTGAAAAAAGCATAATATTTTATATAATAATATTTTTATTATTATTATAGTTGGCTCTGAAGGCCTTTCAGGTCCATGGACATCTGCACAACCATCCTCCAGACCTGGGGAATTTGTAGCCTCACTGCATCCTTACAATTCCATTCTTGGGCGTCCCAGGAGCCGAATTCTTTTAGACATTCCATCGTAGGCTTATGGAATGATATCCAATTAATAAAATAAAATAAATGCATAGTAGACTCTTGATAACCTGGAGCGGTAAGAAAAAATTATGTGAATAATTTCCGCATAACAATTGTAAAATAATTACAAACTTGAATAAACAAACAAATGAAAAATAATTCCAAATTTGAAAAAAATTTGCATCATCACGCACAGCTGTATGATACAAAAATACAAAACATACAAAATAGGATAGTAAAATAGGAGAATAATTATAATAAATAAAAAAAATAAAATTACAGTTAAACTCCGATAATTCAAAAACCCTGTTAATATGTAATTCAAAATAATTTTTAGCCTCTTGCTCCATAAATCTATATATTTTACGTCACATTATTCGAAATTTGACAAAATTGAAAAAAAAAAAAATTTTTTTCGCAAGTGAGAACAACAAATATGTCAATATTGGGTACTTTAGTAATAGAAGAGTCGTAATCTCTGTATTAGCATAACAAATATTGCGTTTTCGAAATATTTCTTGAAATGTGCAAAAATACAAAATTTTTCACAAAATCAATGTTTTTTTGCAATTTTTTTTGTACATACTACACCTGTCGAAGAGATATTCTGTTTCTCTCAAAACTTAAAGAGCAAAATATAAAAAAATTATTAAACTAGCATAGAGGTAACAGAGTTATAATACGGGAGGGTCTGATGCTTTTCAGGATACCCGCTTGCACAGCGCGGTGCAAACTGTGAACCTCGAGTTAAGCATAGTTATAATGTTTTTCACCTATTTAATTATAATTATGAATAATTTCTACAATTTTATCACCTAATCCATCATTAATATTACAATTTTAAAACAAGGAGTTCACTTGTTGCGCGATAACACTCATGCGAAATTTACACACGACTCCAAACTATTAAAATGGTGAAAACATAAACATAAGCACACAGTTATATGGCAATATTAAAAAAAAAAGAGAATAAACAAATAAGTCCAATTACTCCTTGTGTCAAGATAAATGCGACTGGGTTTGCCGAAATTACGCGATTCGGGATGTTAACAATTTCACATTTCTGCATGTTTTACGTTTTGTTTATGTTATATTATTTAGTTGATAAAAAAAATATATTTACATTTTGTAAATAATTTTAAAATATTTGAAAAAAATAGGATTTTTTATTGCCTGGTTAATCTTTGACCCTGGATAGTCAGGAGTCTACTGTATAACATTTTGATTTTCCACAAAATAAAAGAACACCATTTGACATTGGAATAAAATTCGGACACGGCGGGCAGGGTGAACCAAAAAGACATATTCTATGCAGGGACGATATAATACGGACATGTAATGCGTATCTTATATGCGTAAAAATATATTGAACAATTATTAGGATTAGATTTGTACTAAATTCTCTTGTATGCAGAACATATTAGCCAAAATAGTAATAATAATTATAAAAATAATATGCAGAATAGCCTCATAGATGTGATACTTTTTCGCTACTATTTCTAAATTACTCACGTATTTTGTATTCTTAAAATATTAACATTTCAATGTCTTTTAGTATTGTACATATAAGCATATTAATTGGTAGAATTTTGAATCACAAATTATTAGCTTCGTACAATGATGCTTATTGCTTGATTCGTATTGTAGATGTCGTAACAGTCATGCGAGCGTAGTATCGAGGAATATCTATCCTTCGATTGATTTGTACGAGTATTTAATAAAAATAATGTCACTCCTGAGCTTATACTGGTAACGTGATTGCTAACAAGACTTTTACCAAAAATTTCAGATGCCTTATCTTAGCTCTTATTATTTCGTAAATCTGTACACAGGGTGTTTCTTAGCCAGTAGCAAAAAGTTCGGGGGATTTTGATCAGAAAATATACTTACTTTGGGTGAAATGTCAACAGATACAGAGATGATCAACAATAAAAGTTTGCATTTTTTTTTTCAATATTTTTTACTTATTTTATAAAAACGTTGGACTATCACTACAGTACCTTATATGTTATATCAAAAATTTCATTTGCTCTAATACAAATCAAATAAAATGACAACCTAACAAAAAAATATTTGTCAAATTTATTATTATTATTGTTGATAATGGGCAATTAAGACAGCTTAAGCTCATAGGCCCATATCACTGTCTCTCATTTGAATATCCAGCCTATTCTTAAATTGGTTGACACTGGCTGCAGACACAACGCCCTCAGGCAAACTGTTCCACATATTGACCACTCTGTTGCTTAATGCATGCTTTCTTGGGTTACACGAGAACCGAGACTTGTTCAACTTCAGGTGATGTCCTCGATTTTCTTTTCTGCAAGGTTTTAATCATTCTGTTTAACTTGTATCAAAGCGAATGAATTTTAATATTCCATATCAGTGACTATAGTGATGGTTCAAATTTTACAGAAAATAAGTCAAAAGTATTGAAAAAAATTCAATCTTTGATGTCGCTTATCTCCGTATCTGTCGACATTTCACCCAAAGTGTAAAGAATATATTCTATTCAAAATTGAATGCAAGAGATTTCCCTGAAGTTTTAGCTACTGGCTACGAGACCTGCCTGCATGATATATATGTGTAATACAAACATAACTTAAAAATTTAGGCCCCATTGCAAAATTGCAGGGCATATGTACTGTATATAAAATAATTAAATAGTAAGTATAAAATTTAGTCTCTCGCAACTGGCAAAATCCTCGCTTCACTTAATGGCGATTTTTATTTAATGGTGATGGTCCGGTCCCTTACCCGACATACGGCGGGATATTTTAGGTTGCACGGTAAAATCTGCCATACAATACTTACACTTACGCATCTTTTATACTGGCTGATTGATTGTAGTCGAAATATAACGAGAAAAAGATAGTATATTTTTATTATTATTCTCATTCTGAGAAGATAATGGAGAGGTTAAGTGTTTTTGAGGTGAAATGATAAGATTTAAAATAAATGTTAATAATTAAAAAAAATGGTTGTCTGTACATTTGTGCGCGCGGTAGAAGTTATACTTCCTTGGCAAACATAACAAGTATTTCTATCAATGACAACTCTCTGTCAACAGAGAAAATGAATAAACACATAATCCAATCACCATAACAACACATTATGAATTTGATTATATTTTTATTATGAAAAGTGCATCATCAAATAGAAATAAACAAACATTAAAGGCGCCTGGAGAATATGCAATTTTCATAACACCATTTTCAAACTATTTGGTGCTGTCACTTATGAGAATTGCTATTGCTCAAGTATCATTACAAAAACTGCCATTTTAGCTTTTGATTGGTGAATTGTGACTTCACAATTGCGAAATGTGAAAATTTCCATTGCATGAGGGGCGCGCATTTCGTTGCATCCTAAAATTTCACTCTAAATGTGACTAAGGAAGTATAAACAAAAAGAAAACTCTCATCTCAAATTGCATATGTAAATGACGTGTGCACTAATGGCATTCGGAGTCTAACTGTCAACAATGCACCCTATCTAAATATAATAACTTTGTTGTCTGTCTGTACCGTGAGTCCGTAACTTTCTGGAATTCACAACTAAAAAAACTAAATCACACGGTTGGTGAGAAACTCGAACCTCGAACGAGTGGATGGCAACGCAGCGACTAATCGACATAGCCACCACCGCTTCTCCATGGCCCACCAAAAATATATAACATAATATACACATTGTAAGGGTTTAGCTAAGACGTGAACCATTATTTTACGCCTCCTATGTTCGGCAGACTTTTTATTTTATTATGAATAAATAAATAATACCTTAACCATGTTTCGTGATTTTTCACGGGTGTACGACTAGTTAATAATAACAATTGTTTCTGATGCGCTGGTAAATGTGTGCTAGCGAGACATACAGTATTTTCTTGTTGCGTTTGCAACATGGCAGCGAGCCTGATGCCTATTCATATACAATCGCACTCGTATCTTTTGAATGTTGATGTCAGGTTTTACCTTGTTACTTATTCTGTAAATCGATAATGATGTTTATCGAATATACACAATTCATATATATATATATATATATAAGTGTGTTATTTGAGATATACTTTTTTTTTTTACCTCAATTTTAAGATCATAAAAAAAGTGAAAATATACTGTTGCGAGCTGATGATTGTAACAGTTATAATTGTACATTTACAAGTATGAAATATAAAAAATTATAACCACCCTCAATAGTTCCTGTAACTCTAGGTTATCTCATTACAAATATTGTAGTTATAAAATGGCACTATTGATTCAAGTCTGTCCGAAAACATTATCCATATTATATTATACAACTGTTTTATTGTAAAATTATAATATTCAATCATATTAATTAAAGCTACGTTTTGCATTTACACATTTTTATATGCCTCGTATATGTATTTATATTAGGAGTGTGCTTTGTTATTATTCTTTGAATTCTATTTTTATCGATTAGTAATTCCACTTTTTAGAACAGTCACTCCCACTTAACGATTGTCTTGCCCACTCACTCTTTCCACTGTTATCCTATACCACCAATACTATTCCCTTATATTAGAACGAGCAGGCATTGGTCCTATATTGGTCCTATCGTCGGTAGAGCAAAGATATTTAATGTTATGTGTAACGTTGTCTGTTTCTAGTGCCAAGTGAGCGGCCAAAAAACTAATATTTTTATTGCACTTTAAAGAGTCTATATGTAAACAATTTTCTTTTTTTTTATCTATCTAAAATTTATACAACTTATTTTCACAATTTTTTTTTGCCTTTCTTATTTTCTTTAGCATTTGATTAAAGATTTTCATTATACTCGACATAGAATTTTTAGATTTTTCCAAAATGCAGTCTCAATTCCACAGTACCCCTTTTTCTCTTGTATCATGGCAGTACTTATGTAGATTTACAGTTTTTTCACTTAGACTTGGTTACCTGCGCAAAACGCAGGCACAATCTCCCTCCCACTAATATAAATATGTTTTAAATTTAATGCCATCCATTCAATTTTTCATAATTACACTTAAGGACCCTGCGCAAAACAAAGACACCTCCCTCCCCCCTAACCCCCGTGTTTAAATTATACCTGAATCCCTTACAAAATAATGACTAATCAAGATAATTCAGTATGGATAAATACACTATCAGATGTAATTGAATATATTTTTTGAACAACACTGAAAGGTTATTTTTATATTTAGGAATGTAATTGATGTAGAGATAAGGAAAGCACCGATTGAAGCAAGTATGTTTCCTTCTGGCCTAAAAAATGTAGATTCCATGTTAAAACGTGTAGGTTAGAATATGTACTAGCGTGAATTGAAATATATAATACTAGCAAACTTGTACTGCGTACTCGAAGCAGATTAACTTATATTTATAAGAATTCCAACCCCAATACTTGGTTCCATGACAACTGCACACAGTGAGCTTATTACTCCGCTGCTATAGCTTTGTATTACATTTACTAGCCTAGCTTAATGTGACATCATAAGGAATAACTGGTTAAACCGTTACTTGGGATCTATCTGATTGTATCAATGGTAGGTAACTATGATATAATTATTTACTAGTGCCGAATTGAATAATTATTTACTAGTACAAAAAATCAATTGCCAATCATTGACACAATCGGACACCAATCTCAAATAACGATTAGTGTGTCACCGGTTAAAATACCAATACCATCAAATATAATAATTTCGTTGTTTGTCTGTAAGTTCGTACGAATTCATGGCTAAAAAAACGAATTTAAACATTTGGAGATGGGGCTTGAACCTCGGGCCAACAAGCCAGAACTGGCCGCTCTACAGACGTTGCTCTCTGTGGACCGCCAAAAATACACTATATAGTATACTAGGGCTTAGCAAAGACGCGAACCATTTCATGTTTTGTGTAATAATAAACTTGTATGTGGCCGTGTGTGCAGTTTTCTGGTCATTTAAATACTTATTATATATCAAGTACATAAATAATGCTTTGTTGAAGGTGTAAAAATATTGTTTTCAGAATTATTATTATGACAGGAGCAATGATATGCAGCAGAACCCTGTTAATTTGAATTTAATGTGTTAATATCCCATTATGTGAGACGTACTGTAACAGACCTAATATTTCTTTATAGGATTGTAAATAGTTTAATTGATTGCCCCCAGATTATTAGTCTGATCGACTTATATGCTTCATCGAGGTCATCAAGACACAGTGCATTATTCTATTATAGTGGAAATGTCAGAACTAATGCATTAGCAAACTCTGTAATTCCCAGATTACACTCATTAGGGAATGAACATGCAGAGGCGGCTGACATTTTTGCTGATAGTATAACTGTGTATAGGACAAAGCTGATACAATTGTTTACATCTCAACGAAATGGAAATGAACAATAAATTTTTCTATTTTTACCTTTAACTATTATTATTTGTACCTTTAACTGTATTATTATTTTATCTGTCTTATTATTATTATTGTAACTTTTAACTGTATTATTATTTTAACTGTCTTATGTTATTTAAAAAAAAAATTATTCTGTATATTTGTAAAAGCCCATAAGGGCGTTAAATAAATAAATAAATAAATTATCGATTCCACTTAATGCGGTTGTATTGTATTTTCCTATACTGCATGTCCTTGCAAGACAATAACGACTTTTACTAATTGCCAAGTTTGTTTGGACTTCCGCTGCAGCCGCTGATAATTTTTTGTTAATATATAATGTGCAAATTTCTGCTTGAAATAAAATGTAAACGCAGTATTTAAAAAAATTATGTAAAGTGACTTTTCATCAATTTTTTATTATAAAATTGTCAAATTAAACTTAATTCTAACATTATGTACATATATAAAACAAAATGCTTTTTAACATTACCTAAAAATTATATAATTATGCAAAAAATATGTAATATACATTTTATATATTACGTTGTCTCACAAGTCATTTTAAAAAAATATATGAAGTAAAATTAGGTCATTTTTACTGTTCTTTCAATATTTTGTGATGGCAGTTATGTTGGCAATGCTTTTTAAAATTTATTTGTTTATTTTCAAACCTAAATTGACAATGACACTTGAGATAAAAGAACCGCCGGTACGCTACATTATACTCTAAGAGATCCACTTTTTTTATGCTAGGTGTTGACATAAAGGATCCACTTCTCATCTCCAGTAATAAGACGTCCCAAAAAGATTCTGACTGCTTCCAAATAAGCAATGATTGGCATATTGAAGTTCAAACTTGAGACATATTCCATATTTTTTGTATCTTTGTGTAGCCTCTAAACATCCTTGAGGCCTGTCAGCCCCCGGCAAATCTTCAAAGTCAAAATTCCCAAATGGAGCATTTTTATAACTTTGTTTTCAACAGCCTAAATCGTACGATATATTAAGTCGAACCTCATAAAGTAGAATGAAGCACAACTCGAATTATTTTGTCTCCTGTGTCACTGTCAGACTAGTGTTAAAAATAAAAAGGAACTGCCAATACAACTAGACTTTCAAAACACCAAAATAACTCTAAAAATGTCTTTGGTCTTTAAAGATGTGCATTTTTTGCACGCATTTAAAAGAAACTAGAGTCTTTGTGAAGCAAACTGACATGCGAGGAGTTCAAAAGCAAAACCACCATGCAATTGACAAAAATACAGAGTACCGTGTTTGAAAATGATTTTCAGGCAATAGTGGTAGTTTTACAATCGATAACTGCTCTTGAAAACATGTTGGTAGTTTAAGAAGCATTTATATCAAAAGCATAACATTTTTAAATCTCCGCTCTCGCTGTCAAGTCAGTTACAGATATGTACATAAATCTTAATTTTGTCAATTGGATAGTGGCAGTTTAACTTTTGAACCCATCATACTTATTACATACAACTGCGGAAAATAGATTGGGCCATTGAAAACGCCATCACTTAAAAAGATATATAAATTTGAGCAATATTTGGAAAGCAATCGACAATTTTTGAATCATTATTATCAAATGTGTTTTTTTAAGTGAAGGCATTTTCTTTCTTAATTATTCGGCCTCACCATTGTACTTCCAATATTATACCAATGTAAACAACCAACAGCATGTGTTATATTATAATAATGCTCTCATTTTGTAATGAATAAAACAATTATAAAACATTATAGATCTTTAATTAACAATTTATAATCATGAATCGGAGAAATAAACACTGAACCCGTATAAATAATATCGGCAGCGTCCATAAAATGGCTGAATCGACGAAAATATGCAGTTTTCTGGAGAAATCTTTTTATTTTTCAATTTTGACAAAATTACATTGGCAATATGGTCTTTTGTAACAAACATGGCAGTGTCCACCTTTTTTCAAAAAGAGCAGTTTATGAAAAAAATGAATCGCGATGCTATAATTTTTTTAGTTCAAAATGTTGGTCCAAATATTATTGAAACAGAGCTGACAGTGTCCAAATATTATTGAAAAAAAAGCCCTTTTTGAAAAAACACTCAGTTTCATTAAAAACCGTTTCAAAATATTAACCTCCAAGCTCTCATATATTATTTTTTAATCATAGATTTCTAACATACAACAAAACAGATTTTTTGTGATTTCCAACAATTGAAGTTGACATTGAGAATGCTTCTCGATGTGAAAACATTTATCTTTGTGTAATTTGCAATATTGTTTTGTTTTATACAAAACATAAATATGATATATAAATATAAATGTTTTAAATATTGTTAATGAATTGACAATGCCCACACTCTAATCTGTCTGACTTACATTCGACAACAGAGTGACTTTAACAAAAGAATCCTCTCCTACATAATATTGGGAGGAAAAATGCTCTCTAAAAAATAATCATATAACAATTAACATGATCACATCACTAAGAGCCGGTTGTTTCAAGTTAGATTAAAGTAAGCGTTCTTTTAAAGCATAGATTTTTACGTTCTCCACCAATCAGACGATCCGTTTTCGTAAAAATCTATGCTTTAATCTACCGCTTACTTTGATCGAACTTGAAACAACCGGGCCTAATGAAGATAACCCAACATGCATGAAGTCAAGAGAATTAATAACGACTACTGAATGAAGAAAAGCTGTGGCACTCTCAGTCGTAAGTCAAATCCATTTTTCTTCTTCACCCGCTAGATTTTGGCTATCGTCATTATGTTTACTGCTACCCTGTACATTTAAAAAGCCTTACCAAACCTTGACTCTTCATTATTAACTCTATTTTCTGTCGATGCATACCTTCAATCTTCTGAAATCTGTTTTGCCAACTTCTTCTAGATCACGTTATCGATCTGTTATCAGTCTGCAATAATGTCTCCGGAGATATTCTCAAGTGCCCACGCAATTTAACACATACCGTTTGACGTATGAACGTGGGTGAATTGCTCATCTCATATTCTTTTCATGTTTGCATCATACCCTTGATTCTCCACCACCTTTCTCTGTAGAAGATAGCCAATCTAAAAATGTTCTTGGGTTTTCACGCCCGTTCGGAATCTTCTGGTTTGCTTTCTGGGGTATTCATCATCACTCTTGGCACTACAACTCTTGGTGGGTCTTGGCCTCCTCAAGAGTCTTCCTCCACTCATTTCGGTTTAGTGCCAGCTCTCTCCAATTCCGAAGCTCTAAGGCAGAGATGTCTTTGAGGACGTTGTCACTCCATCTTAATTTTGGCCTTCCTAAGCTCCTTCTCCCTTTTGGCCTTGAGTTCCCTTTGGTGCTTGATGTTCGGACATTCTCTCCATGACGCAGCCACCGAAGTCTTCCCAGTTTTATAAATTTTGTGACGTTTGGCTCCTTAAACAGAGTATAGAGCTCATTGTTGTTCTGGGATATTATACTGCATTTTTACAACATTTTTGTCCGACGATTCGGATCTCATTGCAGGGTCCATTATCAGTGCTTACATGTGTGGTTGTGAGTGTTGGTGTTACGGCTAAGTATTGGCTTGTAATACCATGCCGAAAACTGGCTGAAACATTGTCAGTTTTGTGTTAAATACTAGCTAGCAATACCATGCCGAAAGCAGGATGACTGTTTAAGAGCACAGAAACACAAACCAGAAGATAGCCAACATCATTGATCTAGTAGAGCCATTTTTAACTAGCCAGATAGCCAGTAGCGCGTTTGATCTGGTACATCATTGAATTTGAGATTCCCCTCTTCCTCCCTGGCCTTCCACCTTTCCAGTTGCCACCACCATCTCTGGGTTATCATCCTCTCTGTGGACGATGTCTGGCAAAATTGATTGTAGACAGTCTATCATCTATCATTAATTCTTCCATAATTGTAGCATTAGTAATCTACCAGAATGTTCGATTCGATGATTCAACAAAGGAAAGCTTCAATCGATGTCCTCAAGAAGGATCCGGGAAAGTGCTGCATTCCTGTAGAGATACAACTTCTTGTACGTCTGAGCCCGTATATTTAAAATGTAAGACATTCTTAGCAATCTGAAACGGAAAGAAAAGGATTAATGTAATAATATAAAAATTAAATATACGTTTAAAATGATCCCTTGAATTCTGTGTTCATTTTTATTGATACAAGCATTGTACTATCCCACCCTTAGGCAAGACCTAACTACCTTTCTAAAATGTGCATTCAGAGTGATGTCAATGTGACAAATGTGAATATTTTTTCATATCTCTTGTAACAAACAATCACATTTTAAAAGGGATATTCTTGGACTTAATTTATAAAACAATGCATCAAATGCAAGTGTTTCAGTTTTCATTGAAAAACAATAATGGAAAGTTTTTTGGTACGCAGTAGAACTAGCAACGTTCCAAAATATGACAAACTCAGATAGTCTCGCACTCAGGATATATGTACGTATACTTAAGTTTTTATTTATTACTTAAATATAATTTTGGATGCGGTAGAAATGTTAACTAGCCAAAAGTAAACGGCTCTTAGGCTAAGCGTACGCTGACGCGCAGGTGACGCAGGGCAGTTCAGGACAGAATTCGTGAGACAGGGCAGTCGGCGCAGACATAGCTCACGAGCGCATGCTGGGGCACAGATGCTGGCTGGTGCTAAGCACGGACAGCTCACGAGTTGAGTCAGACTACGAAATTAAAGAGTTGTTACTTTACAGTCTGGCAAGTCGAAACAAATCTAAAGTGATTACTTGAAAAAATGTTCAACTCACGGAGATTTTCTACTGTTTGCAGAGTTATCCGATGAAAAATTATTAAATTGCTATCGGTTAGACAGATCTCAATTTGAATACGTTCACAACTTAACTTAACCTAGCGGTTCTAGTTGGCCATCACATGGTACCAACCCATTTTCCGAGAGGTTGATACTGTAATGTGTAATAAATGTATATTTTATTTATATATCTTTATTTAGTTAATGATACATTGTTTATCATTAGCTAATATTAAAAAACATTATATATATATATATGTACACTTATTAAATAAATAATATTTCTCTTCATGCATTTTCCATTGTTATATGCCGTTTACATTCTTGTTTGAAGATGTTGATTCTGCTTAGCTTCCTCACATCTTCTGGCATGCTATTTATTGTACTCATTTATTCCCTTGTAGTAAATACAGTTTTGTGTGTTTGTCTTTTTTCTATTTGGAATACTTATTTTGTTTGCATTTCTTGTATTATGTCTATGTATCTCTGTGTTATATTTGATCTTATTTTTAAAATATTTTGGCATTTTGTCGTTTAATATTTTGTGAATGAATATCATTGTATTTAATTTTAATCCTATGATACTAAAGAAAACACATTATTATTGTGAAGATGCAATTTCAGAACGAAATTTTTTGAATTTGAAACAAATTTTTATTAATCAATTAGAAAAGACATAAAGAAAAATCAAATAAACGAAAAAATACTTTAACTGCTACCGGGATTCGAGACAACGGACTTCCATTCTATATCCGGGATGGCGAGTTATCCAACTTCGCCACGGCCCTCTGTTGAGTTAGTGAAAAATTTTCAACCTTATATGTAGTTTCTTTTTAATTGATAACAATTTCATTCCATTTTTAAATCAATCCGGATTGAATATTTTTTTAATGGCCTAATTCTTAAATATAATAAAATTAAATATAATTAAATAAAATAGTACTGTTTTATCTACATTACCAAATTCTTAAATATTATCTGCATTAGTTCAGAGTGGGGCAAAATACAATATTAAAAAAATGCACATATATTTTTTTTGCATGTAAGTATTTACGAATTAATAAATACATATATTTAAATAAATGTATTCATAAATGAATGAAGTGTCTGAAAAAGTGCAGATCATTAAAATGCAAGCTATTAATAATGAATAATTATTCGAATAAATATTTCCATATTTAGCTTTTTTTACATTTTGACTTCTGTCGCCGCTCGATATGTTTAATTGTGAGATGTCAAATATTATATGCGACCACTGTAAGGCTCGCTGGTTTTTTTTAGATATTGCATGCAGGTAGAGGTATCTGAGAACAGATCTGATAATTTGGGTAATTTTTCACGAATTACTTACGTACGCAACATGGCTCCAATGTCGGTCATTATTCAGAATTATTTTTAGTATAGGTGGTTGTGATGTAATCGTTTATATTCTGCATAACTGAATTGCATTGTGGTGATGCAAGTTTATATTCCAAAGCCAACTTTATTTCTTTCTTGGCCACTTGCTTCACTACATCATCGTAAAATGATGGACTTCTTTTCAGTGTCATCAATAAACTCTTTTCTACGGCAATTACAGCTAAATCCGAGAACCTATGCTGATTCTCAGTGTGCCGACAGTAGGTCTGCACCCTTTCTGAAACAGTGCTAGAACCGTCACCGCCAAACAGATCCCCCGGAAGGGTTAAAAATAATCGGCACAGTCTGAAAACTTGCGGAAAACTATTTGAAACAATAATTTTTCTCGTTCTAAAAAATTCATATAAATTGAAAACGTAACATTTTCGGAACGTGTCCGAACAATACACAGCTTTGAGCTCTTGTTTCAAGATGGTCCAATCAAACGCGTCCGGAAAAGCTTGCTGAAGGGAAAGAAACTCGGAACTGGGAAAACACCTGTCGTGGGTCTCAAACTGCTCGAGATCTAGTAATTCTAAAAATCTTAACTTTTCGAGATGTTCGAGTCTGTCATTGAGCTGCGTTTGAATCGTTATCACCATTGCTTTAAATATTTGTCTGTAATAATCCTCGTCCATTTTCTCATAACACCGTCTCTTTTTCGGAGGCTTGCTCGACATCAACGTGTCTGAAAATAAGCTATCAAAAGAAGTTTCAAAATCTTTCGTCAGCCACTCTTTTAATTTTTCTATCTTTTTACGCTGAGACCCCCAATTTGCAGAATCGCTCTCAACAAATCTGAAGAGGGTGTCCACCTTGGTGAATATCGTGGAGAACATGGCAAGATAAAAGTTAAATTGAAACTCTAGAAATTTATCTTTGTAAACATCAGCAAACGAATGTGAATCGTCATCCCAAAGTGAGGTGTCATTTTGAATAAGCTCAAGAGTATCGACGATGCTATGTGTGTGCTCAAACATAATTTTCACATCGAGAGAATGGTATTGCCAATCTTCAACAGCAGAATGGTCCTTCCGATTATTGTTTATTACTTCTGTGAGGAGGGCACTTCTCCTGGAGGAAGCATTAAAAAAGTTAACTATACTTTCCGCATGACCAAAAAACGTTTTACATCCGCGGATGTTTTCGACCCATTTGGACAAAACGAGATACATAGATTGATCGCTGGTCGGAATGAACAGGGCCAAAGGACATCTCTCACGAACTTTTTGCTGCAATATCTGTACTTCCGAAGGCACAATGGCTGCGCCGCTGTACGTATGAGCGACTAATTTACCGTGACAGCCGAATCTATCCAGCACGGTAAAAATACATTCACTCAATACTTCCGCAGTATTTTGGGCGCCAGATGCATCTCCAAAGCCGACAAACCTTTCTTCGACATTTTCGTTTGAAAAGTATCTTAAAATGGTTGCGAACCGCTCGCAATTATTATTGTCGGGAAACGCGCTGATCGTGATTGAGAAAAAAGGGCTCCAGGTAATTCGTGATTTAATTTCTGCAAATGCCACCTCGGCAACTGACGAAACGAGATTTTTCCGTATTCTGCTCACTAAAATATTAGAAGACAATGACGAGTCGAGATGAGTTTCAATCAACGAGTCGTACGAACATAGATACAGTAGAGATTCTATGAAATTGCCGCGGTTGTCTGAGGATTCAGTCTCATCACCGTTGTCAAAAAACGGTATCTCTTGCTTTCCCAAAAATATTGCGGCGTCTATTAATCGCCGAAGAATATTTTTGTTTCTGTCAACCTGCTCGTTGTGTCGTTTTATACTGAGGGCGGTCTCGTTATCGACACCGTCGACGCGAGTATCTTTGTACGCTCCCAATTCAAGAACGCATTCCAAATGTTTTTCAGAAGTTGCGTGCGCAGCCATTTGAGTGTACAGGTTAGCGAGATCTGAGAAACCCCCCTTGCCGAGAATGGATCTCGAATTCATGAACAGCAGACAAGGCCAGCAAAACAACTTATTGAGCTTGCAACTAGCGGTCAAAAATAAATATTTGCTGTACAGTTTCACGTGGAAATGTCGTTTGCCGTGCTTGTTTTCGGAGTGCAAATCTATTTGGGGCGTTGATCGCCCATTTTTGATCAATTCCGTTTTCTCCCGGACTGTTAACTTGCGAGACGGCAACGACAGTATGTAATCTGTCGCGCAACAATCTACCCGAGTAGACGATTTGGCCATTATAAAATCCTATGGCAGCTTCTGATAGTTGAAAATTAGAATAACCACATCGAACGCCGATATCATAAAATTAGAGTAACCACATCGAACTCCGGAACATAAATTACGCGACAAACAATCGAAAGCGAAAAGGTAAAAATCCCTCAAATGACAGTTTGATTTGCCATAAACAATATAAGTAAATAGGTAAATACGCATAAACAAAACATGTACACCATAGACAATGAATCAAAGAGGATAGGCTGACGGGTGTTTAAATATATCGCCAATAAAAAATCGCAGCAGCTGCGAGGTACCTACAGAAAGACCTCGCATAGTGCGAAAATCAATTAGCGCGCTCAAAATTATATTATTTTTAAAATAAAACACGTCAGAAGGAGCTAAGCAAGTATAAAAAGAGATTGCGAAGTTGACTGCAAAATAACTCGAGCGGGTATTCGATCACATCGAGCGCGCAAATAATTTTTTTTAATCCATATCCGAATATGAAAAGGATTAAATTTGAATAAAGCAATGTATTCACTAGGGACAAATCGCACAACATTCCGCGCTGCATGTCGCATCAACATCTACGTTCATGTTTCGGGGACAATGACGCGGTCATTTGACGTATACACACCGGGACTCACATATCACTTGTCGCGGAAATGCCGCCCAAAAGGGTTATGATAATTAGTGCTGCGTATCTATTTATTCTAATGAGTTATCGAAACGTAAGAGGAGAAAAAGGTGGTGGGTACGAAAGTATTTACTAAAAAGGAAAAGAAGGATGGATATTCTATTCGATCTTCGAATGTCTGACAGATCATTTGTCAATTTCATTCGAATAACAACAATTGATTTTGAAAATTTATTAGAAATGATCGGGTCTTCCATAGCCAAGCAAGACACAATATTACGAAACGCTGTTTTATATCATATCATATAGCATATAGCGCATACGTCTTAGAGTCAACATACCACGTGGTACTGACGCGCGGTACGATGTCCCCGTGAGCTCGCTCGGGAACCGCACGCATGGCAACGTTGCCGTGGCACGTAGAAATGCCGCGCTATGTTGTGCGCGACGTCGCGGAACAGTGCACGACGTTGCAGCGTCACGTAGACTCTATGCCGCGCGTGATGTTGAGGGACAATTTGTTCCCTAGTGAATACACGGCTTAAAGCAATCGACGGCTACTGAAAATTACAAAATTACACAAAAGTATTTTATACACCTACTATCGGGACGTTAAGAGGCTCTTATACCTTCAATGTTGGAATTAGTTTAATCACTTCCCGCTAAAAATGGCGCTAGTTTCGCTCAAACATGTATTATTTAAGCACAAAAAACGATATCGAGAAATATACAATACTATAAAACGAAATAGAAATGTGCAAACTTTAACGCCTGACCTTTTAACTGCGTAGTGCTACATACGTAACCCTTTCTACATGAACGTAAGTTTTGCAAGTTTGGCGAAATTTTTCTCTACGATAATTATTCGACCCTTATATTAGAGATGTCACAAAGCCGGCCGTAATTCAATGGATATTGTATCTTTCTGAAATTTCACTCAAAATTTGCTTTTTTATGCTATTTTTCTGATTTTTAAGAAAAACATTTTTTTAAGATCTCCATTACATGTAACATGTTATTGTGTGAATTTAAACTATATTTTTTATTGTTTTATAACATTTTGTTTAATATCAATGTTAAATAATTCAAATATAAACCATTTAAAAAAATTATGCGTGTACTTTTGTATGCGCGTTAGAAGTTATACTTAAAAAGTAGAATAAAGACAAAATAATAATAATAATTTCTTTGTCTGTCCGTAACTTACTGGAAAGACGACTTTAGATATTTAGAATGTGACAAGCAATCAGCGCTCAACACTTATTGCGCGGTCACACAAGAGTTGTTATTAATTACTATATAGTCCGTACACCCGTGAAAATATGGTTAAGTATAAAGAGAATATAGAAATAAAAAAAATCTGAATTATCTTTTCAAAACGTAAGACTTTCATGAAAGTAACTTATATCGAATATTTAAAAGTAATTCGCATTAATAAAAGTCAAATAAAATTATAATCATCCATATTCTGAACTAAGCAAAATTGCCATTTCTGTATCTTGACAGTTATTGTATTACATTGTGATGCCGTTTTTTTGACGTTTTATGTTTGACCGGTTTGAAATTAATGAATTCAATCAATTAGAAAGCTCATTATTTTTAATTGTGAATACATTAACATTTGTTTACGTTTTAGGGCTTTCTGATTGATTGAATTCATTAATTTCAAACATGCCAAACTTAAAACATCGAAATTAGTGGCAATAAAATTTTATACATACCTGTCAAGATTGGGATAAAGATCTGACATCCCAATATTGCTATTTTCAGAATAGCACAGATTAACTTTATAAAAAGTATTATATATTTTTCAAATTTCTGAAGGGTGATAGTGCAAAATGATTAAACATTTTTTTACTTGTATTGAAGCGAATGTATTTTTAATATTCTACATCAGTAACTTAAATAACAATTAAAAAATTTAAATATCTAAATATAATAATTTCGTTATCCATTTGTAACTTGCTGGAATGACAACATTAGATATTTAGAGTATGGCAAGCAATCAGCCCTCGGCTCATGTTGCGCGGTCACGCAAGGTTCGTTATTAATTACTAGTCTTACACCCGTGAAAATATAATTAAGGATAAAGAAGATATAGAAATAAAAAAAAGTCTGAATCATCTTTTGTAAGACGCAAGACTTTCGTGAAAGTAACTTATGTCGAATATTTAAAATTCATTCGCATTAATACAAGTCAAATAAAATGATAAAATGATAAATGATTTCTGCAAGGTGATGATGCAAAATGATTAAACATTTTTTTTACTTGTATTTCTGAATCAAATGTATTTTTAATAATTTATATGTTACTTTAATAACAGAAAATCAACGGAAAATATTAACCTACAATAACGAATGGATCATATATCAGATCGTTAGAAATGATAATAATCACGGATAATAAACATAGACGATTCGTAAAAAAACGGATATAAAAACATAGCAACCGAAAATATTAACGTATCATAACGAAGAGATCAAAATTCGGATCGTTACAATAGGAAAAAATTCACGGATAATAAAACATAAAAACATTTACAGGTCATAGCTTGTATTTCCATGGTCTCAGTTAATTGCTGGAAATTTGCAAAACCTATACCAATGCTCATAGCTCCAGATACGGCTGCATGGTTAATATCTAAATTACACTCAATGTGCGAAGACAAGCTCATTTTTAAATTGCACATGTTACATTGCATTTTATACGTAGATTTAAATCCTTTCCTAATTTCATTGTATATATAAATGTTTCAAAGCGTGCATCCATATTGATCACAATGAGAACCAATTTTCTTCAGTTCCTCAAAAACGTGTTGGAAATCAATTATTCGTCTTCCTATTATTTCTATAGGTTCATTTGTTTTCTAAAAAAATATTTATTAGTATTTAATATAAAAAAAATAATTTAATGTGTGTAGTGAGAAATGCAGAGGAAATTTTATAAGGCATGATGGTCAGGCAAGTTGTTATAAAGCGTCAAAAGAGGTGGCGAAATTTATAAAAAAAAAATTTAATAACATTAAACGCACTTAATCTCGTTGTTTTCCTAATGTTTTGAAAAGTTTAATTGTTCTACTAAGGTAATAAAATGCCCAGGTACCCAGCGTAATATGACAGAGATGGGCTTTTAGTATTATTCCTTAAAAATTAGCGGAAGATATTTTTAAAATTACCTGTAATTTATTATCCGTCTCATCAATACTAATCAAAGTTTCGTGCATTATTTTTTTGATAGGAGGTTCGGGTGGACTCCTATTAAAAATTATAAATACAATATTGTAAATATATGGATGTAATAATGTAAATAATATATGTAAATAAAATACAATAATGTAAATATAATTAAAAAATAAACTAAATCCTTAACAATCAAAGCTAAAATCATACAGTACAAAGTATACCGATGCGCAGTACAAATGTCGATTTAAGAAATTTCTCATCCCTACTTCGTCAACGTAAGGCGAAATACAGTTTTTAGTTTTTAAAAAATATCATTAATGAAATTAATGATTGCCATTAATTAAAAATTGCCAAATTTTACATGTATACAGACCAAAGTGTATATAGGATATTGTTATAATAAAATATAAAAGTACAATGAAAAAAAACGTTCAATTCATTCGATAAAAACAGTGAATTTTGACAGAATTTTTGTATTCTAACCTAAAAATATTGTTTGAATACTGTCACCTCGATATTTGAAATGTGTTATAAAATGATTTACCTGTGTTCTTGGGGCAAACTACTTCTTAAACTAATTCCTCTACATGGTAACTTTCGTTTTCTGACATTCTCATAATGCTTACGAGGCATTTTATAAATAATTTTGATAAAACCTCGGGAGTCAACACTTTTCACGCACAAGCACCGGTGTCCGGTGGACGTCTAAAGAGATGATTTGTTCACTTTTAACGGGATCTGTTACTGAATTATTTCAATTTTTTGAGCATGAGGTATATTTTTTTGAATATTTTTTCATTAATGACAATAGAATTATCTTAATACCCATATAAAATTTAATCAAAAAATATAATCATTTTATGGTTTTTTGGATGTTGCAAAATAGGAGACGGAACGTGAATTTTTATCTTTTTGAAAACATTGTATTTAACAACCTACCCAAAAATAATAATATGTTTCCCCCCAAACTTTCTGATGAAACTATTTTTATTCAATTTATAAAAAAAATATATGGTCTTTATGTGGAAATATTTCGAGAAAAAGTGTACCAAAGATAAATCTATTGCTAGAAAGATTAAATAGGGCTTCGGGATTATATAGTATTTATGATAATAACAAAGTATTTTGTTGAATTTTTTTAAATAAATGCTTTAAGAATGAATGATCTTTCATTATAAAATTAATTTAATGCATGTTTAGCTGTAATTTTGGCAACAAGATTCGAAAACTTTACACTAATTTTTTACACTGCAAAAACGTGAATCATGTACTATGGCGCCTTAAGGACATATTTTAATTTTCGAACATGTGAATTTCTAAACGGCCAGAACGTAGTTTTCTATGTATGACGTATTTATTTCAATTTTTAGTCAAACCAACCTTCTTCTTATATTATTCTAGTACGAATTAAAAATAGGATAAGAAGTTGCGATAAATATTTATGACGCGATTATTTGAAATAGATTTGATGTTGTTCGAAAAAAATCTGTCTGGATTTGTCCACTATCGAAAATTCGTCGCGTACTTAGTAGGTTTTTAAAAATGGATTTGACTCTTTTTGAAATCTTATCTGTTTGTATTCGTCCGCTATAGAAAATTAGTTTCAAATTAGATGTTTCAAAAATATTAAATTGGATTTGGCTAGATCAGAATAATATCAAAAAATTCAAACACTTTGAAGACAGTGCGTTATCAGTAAAAAGAAAAACCACTTTTGAAAAATAATCTACTAAAATACAATTACGCCGCGCATACGCATGGGCAGATGCCAGATGGCATGTAATTTTTGATAATCATGCATTAATTTTTTCTTATTTACGCTTCAGCAGTCCAAGAGGCCCAATTACAGAAGCAAAACACATCACAAAACACCCAGGATTGAATAAATCATATAGATAATAATAAAGTGAACTCACCGGGAATCGAACCCGGAACCCTCGGTGTGAGAAGCCAGTGTAATACCCACTGGGCCACGAGGACCGCCGTGAAAAAATAAAATGATATAAAAAACTAACCCATAAAAACCAAGTTTTTATTATACTCCCTTTAGGATTTGTATTGTTTCCAATTTGATATTCTATCAACATATTCCTCTTGCTTTAAGTTCATGTGGAAAATCTATTTCATTCCTTAAAAACCTGTAGAATATTGAAAACGTAATAATTGGTATAGGGGGGCACGGCGTCGGCGAAACCGTCTGATCGGACCCGTGGCTCGAGTCAGACTAGTTGAAACAGGTTTTGAGCCTTCTCCACGCGTTGGGTTCCTTTCTCATTTGTATGGTTTCCAATTTGAAAAAAAAACGTTAAAATTTCGAAAAATTTAAAATTATACAATAATTAAAAAATTTTAAACGTTAATTTGTTAGATCATTTTTATCGTCGCCACGAGTCTGCCTGCAAAGTTTCAACTCGATTGGATCACTGGAAAAGGGTTAAAAATCGATCCAAAGTTTTTTTGACAGACAAGCAGACGCTACGAGTTAAAAGAATTGCAGAAATATCAATACGTTTTTTTTAATTCAAGACAGAAAATAATAAGCATTTGAGTCAAATAATACACAAGCATTTGTCGAAAGTCAAAAAATGTAAATATATTTATATTAATTACCGGGGCATAATAAACAATAATTATATTGTCATCTCTTTCTATCAAAACTTTTCACTTAAGAAATATTCACAATATATATACACACAAGAATCATAATTTTATTTGGTGTGGTATATACACACAAAAAAATATTGATTTGTAAACATTGTCTATGTATGATTGTGTCAAAAATGACATGCACCGGCTCAATGAGACTCACAGTTTTATGGGCCATCTGCGTTAAATAGTTTAAATCATCTATTTTTTCGTTTTCCACCAATTAAGCAGACAGTTTTTGTAAAAATCTATGGTTTTTACAAAAGATTACTATAATCCAAGTTGATGTAACCAGTCCTAATTGCCATAGAATATTTATACATTATACTGTAGTACAGTAAACGGCAAACATTGTGAACGATTTTCAGCATAGTGGTGGAAAGTTTGCACATGCACACTCTCTACTACTTTTACCCCTGAGACCCAAAATGTGTCTTCTGCGCAGCTGATGCTGGTGTTCAAGATGTTTGCCGGCTACTGTATCACGTAAGGACTACTTATTAGGTTCATTAATATCCTCAGAGTTATTTCATTACAGTAGTTCATATGTGAAATGACCAGGGTTCTAAAAAATCCGATTTTTATACTTAAAAATCAAAAAATCGGATTTTTTAATATATATTCGATATATATTTTGCTAAAGATATAGTTTTACTGTAAAATGTTCAGAGACGAGCCACAAAATTGCCCTTGGGTCTTAAAAACCTGGAATACGCGGAAAGGCTGACGGTCTTGAAACTGCCCACTCTTCAGGAGCGACGAGCAAGAGGTGACCTCATCGAGACATTCATGATTCTATCGGGCTACTACATTATTTCTAATATGACAGATATGTTTGCATTAAACACTAATGTGGGCCTTCGAGGACATCACCTGAAGTTGAACAGGTCTCGGTTCTCGTGTAACCCAAGAAAGCATGCATTAAGCAATAGAGTGGTCAATATGTGGAACAGTTTGCCTGAGGGCGTTGTGTCTGCAGCCAGTGTCAATCAGTTTAAGAATAGGCTGGATATTCAAATGAGAGTCAGTGATATGGGCCTATCAGCTTAAGCTGCCTGCCCATTATCAATAATAATAATAATATCAAAAATTGGATATATGTACATCCAACTTTTTTTTTCTTTTTTGCACACATCGATTGATACATATTCGAAATAATTAGGAAATTTACTAATTTATATTAATTATTTATCAAATAAATGAATTGCATACTGAAAAAAGCTAATATTTGCAATTATTATATATAAGTTATAAAAGTTGCTCTTTCTAATGTAATGTTATGGGTGTTTGTTTCTTTGGGTGAAATAAAAAATGGATTATTTGAAACAAATTAAACTAAACGGTAGCCCTTTTTAAAATACATCTAGCAACGATCGCAGATATCAAAAAATAATGTAATGCACTTTTTAAAATACAACTACCGCCATCTATTAACGCAGACCGCAGAAAGCTTTTTTCGATATATATATCAAAAATAAAAATCAAGCTATAAATATTGTGATATATATCATGATATATATCCGCAGATATATATCCTCGAACCCTGGACATAACAGATGCATTTTTGATCAAGGAAAGATATCTACAAATATAATAATAACATAATTATACTTACAACTACACATGGTGCACATTCACTGCAAGGTCTTTATAAATCGGTGAAATTTCTCAAAACAACAAATTGATTATATTCGCCCATTTTGAAAACGGCATGTATAAGGTTACGAATGGATCCAAACACTCAAAAACATAGTCCTTGACGGTCATCCGACGGATCCAAATACTCAAAAACATAGACACGGTCGTACCATGTCACATTTCAAAACAAACTGTCATCTGTCAAACGTTAATTCTAACTACAAAATAGTAATCGAAACACAATGCTAGTATATTACAAGCAGTAGGCGGTTTCTGAGAATAACTGCTGTAAATCGTATCATGTTTTGCCGATTACTTACGTACACAACACGGCCTCAATATCGAGCAGCACGCAGTATTGTTTCTTGACGTCGGTGTGTGTGATTATTTATACTCCAAGTCCAACCTTTTCTCTCTTTCGGCCAACTGCTTCAATACATCATTGTAAAACGTTGGACCTCGTTTCAATTTTAATAGTAAATTTTTTTCTACAGCGATTAAGGCTAGCTCCGAGAATCTGTGTTCGTTCTGGGTATTCCGAGAGTAAGTTCGCAACCTTTTTAAAACAGAACTTGATCCATCACGAGATGGAATCGTTAAAAACAATCTGCAGAGTCTGAAAGCTTGCGAAAAACTATCTGAAATGATATTCGTGCTAGTTCTAAAAAATTCATATAAATCAGAAGCGTCGCATTTTCGAAACAGGGCCGAACTGTATATAGCCTTAAGCTCATTTTCCAACTTGGTCCAGTCAAACGCATCCGGGAAACCTTGCTGTAGGGAAAGAAACTGGGGGTCGGGAAACAATCTGCTGTAGGAATCGTAGAACCCGGGATCCAATAAATCTAAAAATTTAAATTTTTCTAGGTATTCATATCTGTTATTCAACTGCGTTAGAACGCTCGAGGCGATTGCTTCAAATGTCTGCCTGTAATGATCCTTGTCCTCTTCCTCGTAACACCGCTTCTTCCGCGGAGGCTCGCTCGACTTTAACGAGTCTGAAAACAAGCTATCAAAAGATGTTTCAAAATCTTCTATCAGCCACATTTTGAATTTTTTGATATTGTTAAGTGAAGACATTCTACTTGCGGTCCCGCCTTTAACAATGTTAAAGAGAATCTCCACCTGCATAAAGATTTTGGAGAAAATGTTCAAATAAAAGTTAAAATCAAACTCTTCTAATTTATCTATGTAAACGTCCGCAAATGAGAGCGAATCATTGTCCCAATGTGGGGTATACTTTTGAATATGTTCAAATGTATTAATGATGCTGTCTTTGTGCGCAAATATAATGCTCACATTGAGGGAGGTGTACTGCCAATTCTCAGTTGTGGAATTTTTATTTTGATTATCATCAATCATCTTCGCAAGAAGGGAACTTCGTTTAGTGGAAGCATTGAAGAAATTAACTAAGCTCTTTACGTGACAGAAAAATGTTTTACATCCGCGGACGCCTTCAACACATTGGGCTAAAGCTAAATTCAGAGTTTGATCACTCTCCGGAATGAGCAGGGCCAACGGACATTTCTGATGAACCTCGTGCTGCCCTTTGTGTAACTCCGAAGACAAGATGGCTCCGCTGTTGTAGGTTTGAGCGACCAATTTTTCGAGACAACCGAATCTCTCCAGAATTGTGAAAATGTGTCTACTCAATATTTCGGCAGTTCTTTTAGCACCGGATGCGTCCTCGAAACCGACAAACCGTTCTTCGACATTATCGTTTGAACAGTACCTTAAAATTGTCGCGAGCCGCTCGCGATTATTTTTGTCGGGAAACGTGTCAATCGTGATTGAGACGAAAGGACTCTGTGAAATTTGCGATTTAATTTGTGTTAACATTACTTCAGTAACTGACGTGACGAGATCATTCTGTATACTATTCGATAAGAAAGAAAAGGTATTAGAAGATGACGAGTCTAGATGAGTTTCGATTAATGAGTCGTACGAGCTTAGATACAACAAAGATTCTATGAAGTTACCGCGGTTGTCTGAAGACTCGGAGACATCCTCGTTGCCGAAAAAAGACATCTCCTGCTTCCCCAAAAATACTGTGGTATCAATTAATCGCCGTAGAATATTTTTGGTTCTCTCGACCTTTTCATTGTGTCGTTTTATACCGAGCGTGGCCTGGTGATCGGCAGTTTCGACACGAGTATCTCCGAATGATCCCAATTCAAGAACGCAGTGCAAATGTTTTTCAGAGGATATGTGTATGGTCATCTGAGTGTACAGGTTATTGAGATCTGAGAAGCCTTTTTTGCCCAGAACGGATCTAGTATTCATGAATAGCAGACACGGCCAGCAAAACAATTTATTGAGCTTGCAGCTGGCGGTCAAAAATAAATACTTGTTGTACAGTTCCATGTGGAAATGTCGTTTGCCGTGCCTGTTTTCGGAGTGCAAATCTATTTGGGGCGTTGATCGGCCGTTTTTGATCAATTTCGTCTTCTCCTGGACTGTTAACATGCGAAATGGACACGACAGTATGAAGTCCGTCGCGCAGCATTCTACTCGAGACGCCGATTCGACCATTATAAAATTCTAAACAAGCTTTTGACGAGTGAGAATATAAACAACCACATCGAACACCGAGGTCGAAAAAGTATTAATTGTAGTATAAACAAATGAAAATGAAAAATAGAGATTCGCCAACAGACGTCGGAAATGACAGTTATGACAGCTCGAGTTGCCCACAGAATATAGACCAAAATAGAATGGCAACTGTTATTTGCAAAGTGACATCTTGCGACTATGGGAGATATTATTATTTATTTATATATTTGTCCTTTTTTTCTTTATTTATTTATTTATTTCAATTAAATGAATATTTAGACCGTATTCTGAAAATAGCAATATTGCTATTTCTGTATCTTGACAGTTATTGTATAACATTATAATGCTGTTAATTTTAACGTTTTAAGTTTGACAGGTTTGAAATTAACGAATTCAAATAATCAGATAAGCTCTAAAACGTAAACAAACGCTAAGTTATTCACATATTATGAATAACTTATTTTACTTTCGTTTATTTACGTTTTAGAGCTTTCTGATTGATTGAATTCATTAATTTCAAATCTGTCAAACTTAAAATGTCAAAATTAACTGCATTACAATGTTATAAAATAACTGTCAAGATACAGAAATAGCAATATTACAATTTTCAGAATACGGCTGTTTGTTTCTGAAAATGAAAATAAGGTTTAACAATAAAAGATGGTACATTTAATTAAAAATGTATTATCCGTCAATTCTATAATAAGAGTCAGAAAAAGAATTGGCAAAGAAAACTGACAATTATTTTTAAATTAGTCAATATTGTTACAGAATATTTTTTAAATTTTACACACTACCTTTCTGTAAAAGAAAAATCTCATGTTTAGAGCAGGAATATGTTTACATAATGAACATAATTTCAGATTAAAATACATGATTTTGTTTTAAAAACAATGTTCATATTTAAAATTCATTCAATTCAAAAACATAGAATTAATATTTTTTTAAATACCAAAACTCGCAAAGAAAATAAAAATTCAATATTATATATTTTGTAATTATTAATATTTTAGAAAATAAAATGTAAAATTGATCGGTAAATAATTTACACCACAAGCTACCATTTTAATAGGTAAAGGAAATCAATGATTTGTGATGATTATACAAAATAAGATTACACTTCGTATTCATGTGGTAGTTAATTTTCATTGCCTGTTAATAATATTACTAATATTATTTAAGTGATGTGATAAAAAAATGTAACATTCAAATAATATATTTTTTAGATTCAGAATGATTGTTTTAAGTACAAATATACAAAGGAAAAATTCAACGAATATTGATTTAAAAAAAACATTGCAATAAATTCCTACCCAATTCGATGTAAAATATTTGGGAGCAATTATAAATCATAAACTAAACTTTACATTGAACACAAAATATGTAACAAAAAATAGCACAATGAATTTCACCCTTGGAAAGAATCAGAAGAGATCAAAACAGAATTGTGCAAAAATATATCATATAACGCAATAATTGTCCCCCGCATCAACTACTGCGGCAGTATACTATTTCTGGGTTGAAGAAGAATTGAAAAAATAACAATACTCGAAAAGAAAGCATTAAGAATTATACTAAAAATAAATCAATACACAAGAATTAAAGTGGTGCTAGAAAGTTTACCAATAATAGACAAATAATTAAATTTAATTCTATTTCTACTTATGTATAAAATTAATAATGGATACAACATCTTTGAAGTATTAAGAAAAAACAAACACAAACACTGCACTGCACAAGAGAAGATGAAAAGATTACATTAAAAAAAAATCACAAATTTTAATCATGCACAGTGCTATATATAAAACTACTACTACAACGAAACTATACATTAAACTACCAGGGACATTAGAGATGTAAATAATATAACAACTTTAAGAGGAAACTAAAAAAATATGTGATACTTTAGTTAGAATAAAATTTTAAATAATTATATGTAATGCTGTATATATAAAGAAATATAAAATTATTATATTTCCTATTTAAAGAATAAATTTTTAAAATAATAAAAAAGGTTAGGAATATCATCTAAATGATCAAAAGTGTGAAGATATGATAAACAGAGTACATTCTAATGGGTTGACAGTATTTTCAACGATTCTTACATACATATACATTACACATACATAATAATTATTCTGGATACACAACAAAAAAAGTATTCTTTTCAATTGTCATTTTACACTTCAATGTTCAGAATAATTATTTTCAATTAAATAAGCGTATACAAGAACAGATATCAATAAGACATCATTTACAATGCATTGCAAATAATATAACCGGTCAGTAAGATCAAGCGGTTTGAAACTAAAAAAGTAGAACAAATGATTTAATATTTTTTATGCTTATAGTGTTAAAAAACACACATATTTTTTTTAAACGTCTAATGATTTCGATACTGTATTATATCTTCATCAGGACGATCTGACAATAACTTCCATAAGTTTAATTTGTAAGGAAAAAAGGCAAACAGTGTTAATGATCGCAAAATTATACGGCTTTCTCAAAATTCACAAAGGAAACAGCCCCATCAGATCAGCAGTATCCCAATGTAATGCAATTCCCCAACATTCAAAATAACTTCAATCATTACAAAAATATTAAATAACTCCAACGTATTTAAACCAAAGTATACAATTAAAATTTCATGTAGTCAATACCTTAAAAGATATTGAATGAAAAGTTAGTATCATTTGATATTGCAAGATCATTCATTAATGTTCCCATTCAGGAAAGCAAAACACTAATTTTAGATATACTAAAAACACCAGATTTGTCGGAAGGTCTAAATGATTTATCTCTTTTATAAAACCTTGTCTCAATCAAAATATCATAAAATAGTTATATTATGCTGTACCCATTGATAAACCTTATAAGCAAATATAAGGTTTATCGATGGGTGCATGTGAGGCAATCCAAATCCTTGCAATATTCAAAAAATTCTAAAACAAATAATTGAAAATCAATTTGATAAAGAAATTTATAACATCTAACGCCGATATCTCAAAACTGCATTTTTCACTTAATACACTAAAGTACTCATGTTTCGATATTATTATGCACATTATTTTTACATTTCTAATAATATTTTACAAAGTCCACTGTCTGTGAAGCCTCTTTGTCGATGCTTACATCTGCATGGATTTTTAAGAATGCTGCTACAGACCGGTTAGGCAGCAAAGCTTTCTTTCTTCTTCTTCTTGATTTTAACCTTAAAAATAATACAATCTGTTAAATTTGACAACGCTGGAAAATGACAGATGAGTGTGTCCATTTTTAACTAAATTTTATTAACAATTATATTAAATTAATGGGTATTAACAATTAAATTAAATTAACAAGTGTGGGAGAGTGTGTCCATCTTTAATTAAATTTTATTAACATAAACATACTTTAACTAAATTATTTATTTTGTAAATTTATTTATGAAATTACTTAGTTTAATATTTTAGTACTGTTATTTAAATTTATTTTATTCATGTTGTAAACATTTATTAATGTATGTATTGTGTATTAAAAAAAATACAACACAAGCAATCATTGTTTAAAAAATATTTAGTTATAGATTATAGTTGTATATTCTTACCCTCATCTCCTTTGCTGGAGCTGGGTTCTGAGGATTCCATTGAGATATTCATCCGTCACACCAATATTCATCTCCTTGGACTTGAATCTGTAGACATAATAATTTTACTTATCATTTATGTCAGTGGGAAGTTCTGTTCTTTCTAAAACCAGCAGTGAAATAATAATAACTCTTAATTAATAATTGTATGCATGTTATACAAAGATAATGATGTAATAATAATTAACCATAATTTTTTTTTGTATTTTAATCATACGGAAAACTTGGACAAATGAGTCAACAGTATTGAGATTTTATGGGAAACATAGCCTGTAAATTTATAGGAAACAAGATTTTGGAAGGGATAAAATAATACATAAAATCTAGAATTCGGTTAATTTTAAATTAGTAATCCTCTGTGACTACATTCAAAACAATTTTTTTGATATTGCTGCCTTCGCTTTTATACCCTATGTAAATTAGTTTTCCTTTGTAAAATAACTTTTTCTAATAAACTTTCAAACACAATTATAATAAAACATTCCAAATATAATTAATATAAATATAAAATACAATCACTCACTTGTATTTTCGGTTTCAGTATGACAGTTCAAAAGGACGATAAAATATTTCGTTTTTGTAGCAGATATCCTTTGTGAAATGTCAATATTCAGTTTCATATCGAAACAAACATATTATCAGAGGATGTCAATGTCGGAGGCGGTGACGTGGTAGCGGGATTGTAAAAAAATAAACAATCAAAATCGCCACAAA
>JADDOH010007608.1:0-13591 GCA_016648135.1 Agrypnia vestita
ATCAATAAAATCTTTGAAGGCGGTTTTGGACTGCCCCATCGGAGTTGAATTTTTTCCTTTGCAAGAAGTTATCCAAATTTCGAAAAAAATGGTAATCTGTTGGGGCAAGGTCCGGAGAGTACGGTGGATGTCTTAGACATTCCAATTGAAGCTCCTCTAATTTGGTAGCCGTCTGTTGTGCAGTGCGTGGTCTAGCGTTATCATGAAGCAGCAGTGGCCTAGAGCGATTAACCAGCCTCGGTTGTTTAGCAGCTAGCTTTTCCATCATGGTTTGCAGTTGCTGACAATAGACATCTGCCGTAATCGTCTGGCCAGATTTAAGAAAGCTATAGTGACCGACACCAGCACTAGTCCACCAAACGCTCACAAGTAACTTTTTTGGAGTCAATTTTCGCTTGGGGCATGGTTTGGCTGGTTCGGCAGGGTTCAGCCATTGCGATGAGCGCTTCCGATTATCGTACAGGATCCACTTTTCATCCCAGGTAATGATTCGATTTAAAATCCCTTCATTATTGTGCCGGTTGAGTAATGCAACGCAGCAGTCAACGCGCGTTTGTTGATTTGCTTCACTCATTTCGTGAGGTACCCACCTTTCAAGCTTTTTCACCTTACCAATTTGCTTCAAGTGGATTAAAACAGTTTTATCACTAACACCGCAGCCTGCAGCTAACTCGGATGTGGTTTGCGATGTATCCGCTTCCACAATAGCCTTCAATTCTTCATTATCAACTTTGGTCTCCGGCCGTCCACGGGGCTTGTTCTGCAGGTCGAAATTTCCAGAACGAAAACGTTGGAACCAAAAACGCACTGTGTTTTCTTTTGCGGCACCGTCGCCATACACATCATTAATCCTTCGAGCCGTTTCTGCAGCACTGGTGCCACGGTGGAACTCGTACTCGTAAATAACGCGATATTTCAAGTTTTTCATTTTGTAAACTGAGTGACGCAAAGAAAAAAACAATTGAGGAAAAAACAAATGAATTATAATTTTCAAAACACAAATACATGAGTAAATAGCTGTATAAATTTGGATTTGGAATTCCTAGCCAAAGAGAAGATATTTGAGATCAAATTTGCCAGTACGGCAAAACCTCAATTTCATATGTAAGGACCTAATATTTATTATTCATATTTCATTGCTATACTAAAATGTAAATAATAGTTTTAGTATTTCTGAAATCATCTTATCATATTATCCCAAATGAAAAACAGAAGATTCAGGAACAAAATTGGAATGTATTTATTATTATATTTTAATAGTACCTAGTAAATTAAAATTATACGTCTCTAAAAGCAAATACATAAATATTGGTAAAAAATGATAAACATTATATGCGAATAAATAACGAAGGCATTGAAGAGGTGGATGAAATAATATATTAAGGAGTAATGTGGGTAACAAACTGAAATTTTAATGATTACAAAGAAAATAGCCAAAAAAAGTCGGTTGTTTAGGCAGAATAAGAAAGAAACTTAATCTAAAAATGTCACAATTAGTAAATAATCTCATTGTACGGATCCGCATATTAATTATTGTTGAACAATAAAATCATTTATTGTTCAACAATAATTAATATGCGGATCACCATATCCTGTCTGCTATACGCAGACGATGCAGTATTAGTGGCTAACAGTGAAGCTGATCTGCAGTGCTTGGTATCCAGGATGTCCGATGTATGCATGCAGAGTGAACTTTTGATGAATGTCAGCAAATCGAAAGTGATGGTATTCGAGAGAGACGAAAGAGTGACTAAGTGTGATGTAATTATAAACAACGAATGCTTAGAACAAGTGAACGAATTTGTGTATTTGGGAAGTATGTTTAGTAGAGACGGCAAGGCTGAGAATGATATCGAAAGGAGAGTAACTGCGGGAAACAAAGTTAATGGTGCACTAAATGCAATTATGGCCAATAAGAATCTGTCAAAAGAAGCAAGACTAGCGGTACATAATGGCGTTCTAGTGCCAACCCTTATGTATGGAAGTGAAGCCTGGAATGGGCAAAAGAGGAATGAAAGTAGACTGAATGCGGTGGAAATTGCGGTCACTAAGACGCTTGTGTGGAAAATCTTTGGTCGATAGAGTGAGGAATGACAAATTTAGAAGTGACTACAATGCTAGCTTGTCGTGTGGGTAGATAGAATAAAGAAAGGAGTGCTGAGATGGTTTGGTCATGTGGAACGTATGAACGAGGAAAGGATGGTTAAGAAAATATATGAGGCGAATGTTGAAGGCAACAGGAATAAAGGGCGTCCGCGAAAGACCTGGCACGATCAGGTACTACAAGTATTTGAGGATGGCCCTGTTAAAAGCCGCAACAACCGTAGAACGTGTATGAGAAGATGTATGAATGTGGCGCAAGCAAAAGTGGTGTGCCAGGATAGAAGAGTGTGGCGTTCAATCCTCTCTGCCTACCCCTGCAGGGAAACGGCGTGATGGTTAGTTAGTTAGTTAGTTAGTTACATTTTGTTATACCTCATTTTCTAGTGTGGTTTTATATGTGGTTTTTACGTTTCTAGGTATTGTTTTTACGAGCAAATTTTCAAATTTAATCTATTTCTACCCTTCTCGATCTCTTTGATTTCCAGTCTTCCTGTCTCTGTGTTTATTTTCAGTTCAAAATTTCAATAGGTGTTTACATCAAACTTATCTTAATCTCAGACACATTCAGATGTCATTTCTCTTACTATCCTTTCGAATTCGTGAATATAATATACGACTCTATTTGTAAACTCTCGTCGCAACTTAATCAGCTTTTGAATTTTGACATTATCTAAAATATCACAATTTACAGGCACACTTTAGCTACTGTGCGCGATTTCCCTTCATACGTTTTGCAAACTAAATTTGGCGAAATTAGTCGAATTTGTAAGTTTGAGCGAGCTCATTAAGCTCTAGCTGTTCGATGACGGTATTGTGCCGTACGCAGACATTATTTTAAATTCCGAACACGCCTCAGCATTTGTTACGCCGCGTCTCACGTGATCTCGCTGAGACTGGGACTCACCAGTGGCGGCTCGACAGCTTCGGCAGGCAAACTATAATATTTTTTCTATATATTATAAAAAAAAAGTAACCCATAAAAAACAAGTTTTTATAATACTCCCTTTTTTGTAAAATATAATAACAATTAAAGACGAATTAAAACATATAACATAACACTAAACTTACAGGAATTTAATATATTTCTAAAATGTCAGATGTTTTGAGCTTTGATAAGACACTTCATGCTTTTGAAGATTAAATTCTAAAAACATTTGTCAGTCAATTTAGATTTTCGTAATCCGTAGTGAAGTATCTATTATGTATACCGACGGAGTAATTCAAATTTAGAAAATATTCCGCAACGTTTTCGGGCCGCCGTTGCTAGTAATCAAACTTTTGTAATGATTCCAATTTAAAAAAACTTTTAAAAATTTGAAAAATCCAAAATTATACTATAATTATTATTACTTTTTAACGAAAATTTGATAGATCTTCTTTATCGTCGCCACGAGTCTGCTTGCAATGTTTCAGCTCGATTGGATCACGGAAAAAGGGTCAAAAATCGATCCAAAGTTTTTTCGACGGCAAGCCGGCAAGCAAGCAAGCAGACGCCACGAGTTAATATAAAGCGAGTAAAAAAAGATTCTTAAGGCGTTTAAGTTAAGTTTTCTGTAGCACGAATCAACAGATCTACTAAAAGAGGGAGATTTACTAACTGAATATATATTACCAGAATCCTAAAACACTGAGTAATTCAGGCTAGGCGATTTCAGGACAAAGGCATTTTGAATTTAAGAATTTTTTTAAGAATTTAAGATCGATATTTAAAAAAATATGTGAAGAAACCATTGATCCATTGATGAAATAAATAAGTCACGCCTGTGTTTTTATGGTAACTTATGTCAATTTCGTCTTTCATTTTGTATGGTGAATGCAAATCTTTCAGTGCCCATGAATGTCAAATTATTAAAGATATTCAAAAAGATTATCTGCGATTCTCCTAATATTTCTGAAAGCTGTTTATCTGCAATCGGTCGTCTTTCACCCCAAATTTTTCAACTTTTTAACTGTGTCATCTTGGCTTTAAAAATTGGCTGAAGACGCAGTTATAAATTCTGCATCTGTAAATTTCTTGAGGAAATTCAAAATATCTGTTACTCCAAATACTTCTGTAAGCTGCTTTTCTTCACCGCCAAGGAAAGTACCGTAAACTGGACTAGAGATTTTTGCGATGGTTACTCTCGGATCCCCAACGCACGTGCGCGCATTATTTTATGCTAAAGAAAATTCCACGAAATTCTGAGCGAACCAATCATCAACAGACACAATGACCCTGCTTGCTGAAAATATTCTCAAATAATATTATATATCTTAGTTTAAAAATATTATTATATTATATAATACGTACATTAAATAGTAAAAAAAATTACAGTAGTCGTAAATGATGTGTAACATTTGACATCTCACAATTAAAAATGTCAACTAAGCTGCAACAGAAATTAACATCTCATTTCTAAAAGCTAAAACCTATATATTTATTAATTAGTAAATACAACTAAAGAAAAGAGTACAAGTAAAGACTAGGTAGGTACCGTATATTTATTTACATACGCATTTTTACTTAGAATGTGTTTGGTCAGTTATATGTTTTTATTTATTTTCATAGATGGCGGCAGTGTGCCGCTATACTTATTGTATGAAAACTTTGAATAAATATTTTAAATTAAATTTGAGATAAAAAATAAGTATTTATTAGATGGTTTCGAAGATATAAGCCAAAATATATCAAAGTTACAACATCCAAACACTTGACACCAGACGTGCAACATATATACAAAATCAGAAGCGTTGAATTTTGGAAGTGTGCATCTTCGCTGTGATGGTACTTGCTGGACATTGATTTGTTTATAAACGATCATTTTTTTCCATCGCGCGCGCTCATTGGTAAAATGAAATTGCGCGCGCTTCGCCGGCGTCATATTTCCTGTTACGCATTTCCGTCGTTTTTCACGAAATCACTGCCACAGATTGCAGGAAAGCGAGAGGAAAGGTGTTACACACCAAAGATTTTCATAATTGCCGATACTATAGCTAGACCGCATACAAAAGAATGTGCACAAAAAATATGTGTGTTGAACACAAAATAAGTTTTTCTAGTAGGTAAGTAACATCTTTTAAACTAAAAAATATATATTTATTTGGAATATCATACTGAGGCTTGTAATACGGGCTTGCCTGGCAACTTTCCCCCGCTTTCTTCTTACCGGACAAAGCTAAGGAATGGTCTTTTGATTGTGGTCGACCTATAAGATATTTATTTTACATTAAAGGGTAAATTTTTTACCAAAAAACCTCTAATGCAGGCCGCTTTCGGCATCTTGCTTTTTCAAATCAGGCGTCTGCCTTCCACTATAAGTTTTTCAACATTTTTACTCCCTTTCTTTTAACTCGTAGCATCTGCTTGTCTACTTGTCGTCTTGTCTGCTTATCTGACGAAAAAACTTTCGATCGATTTTTAACCCTTTTCCCGTGATCCAATCGAACTGAAACTTTGCAAGCAAACTCGTGGCGATGATCAAGAATATTTATCAAATTAAAAAAAAAATTAATAACTATAGTATAATTTCAGATTTTTAGAAATTTTAATGGTTTTTTCAAATTGGAATCATTACCAAAGTTTGAATACTAGCAACGGCGGCCCGATAACGTCGCGGAATATTTCCAAAATTTGAATTACTCCGTCGGTATACAAAATAGTTACTTCACTACGAATTTCGAAAATCTAAATTGACTGACAAATGTTTTTAGAATTTAATCTTCAAAGCATGAAGTGTCTTATCAATGCTCAAAACATTTGACATTTTAAAAATATATTAAATTCATCTTTCATCATTCTTGGCACTACAACCCTTGGTGGGTCTTGGCCTCCTCAATAATCTTCCTCCACTCGTCTCGGTCTAGTGCCAGCTCTCTCCAGTTTCGAAGCTCTAAGGCAGAGATATCTTTGAGGACGTTGTCACTCCATCTTAATTTTGGCCTTTATTATATTATATTAAATTACTGTAAATTTAGTCTTATGTTATATGTTTTAATTCGTCTTCAATTGTTGTTATATTTTACAAAGAAAGGGAGTATAATAAAAACTTGTTTTTTATGGGTTACTTTAACAACGTCATCGTGGCCTCAAAATTGGCCGATATCGCTAGCTTCAACTTCATCGTCCGTAATTTTTTTGAGAATATTCAAAATGCTTATCAGTTACTCCAAACATTTCTGAAAGTTGCATTTCAACCAGCCTTCCGATCTCGATCCTCTCGATTATTTTCCCTTCTTGAAAAGGCCAAGGTTAGGTTAGGTTAGGTTAGGTTAGGTTAGGTTAGGTTAAATAACTTAGTCTAAGTTTGTGTAAAACATTAATAACCTCGCAGGGCTATATTCCTGCCTTAATTGTGAGTCGAAAATGTTCGAGCTATTATGAACTAATAATATCAATAGTTAAAGAGATGTGAGACATCAAAGTTTTCATTTTTTTTTCAATATTTCCGACTTAGTTTTTGTAAAACGTTGAACTATCATTACAGTAATTCATATAGATTACGAAAAATTAATTGGTTTCAATACTAGTTAAATAAAATGATGAAAACCCTGAAAACATTCCAATTGGAATGTTTTCTAAGGTTTATTTTTTTATTTGACTTGTATTAAAGGGAATGAATTTTTCGTAATCAATATAAGTTACTGTAATGATAGTCCAACATTTAAAAAAAATAAGTCGGAAACATTGAAAAAAAATGCAAACTTTGCTGTCGCATATCTCCTTAACTAATGATATTAGGTCATAATAGCTTGAACATTTTCGACTCATAATCAAGGCAGGAATATAATCCTGCGAGGTTGTTAATGTTTTACAAATAACCCTGTATATACTTTCCAGGGTAGCAGTGAACCTCTAACTACCCTTCAGAGCAGTTAGAGGTGTTATACCTTATTTTGTGAAAAATTTAATGACGGTGTGTACCCTAATTTCATCAATTCTTTGAAGATGTTTGACTTGCTCTTTCAGCAACATTTTAAATAATATTGAAAATTGACACATATAGTTCATAGCATTAGCAATAGTAATATTGATCGTGGGTGTGGAAAGCGAATAAAATACAGGAAATTAAAAAAATAAAAATATAAATTAAAACACCGTTCTTTAATACAAAAAAATTATCATTAGAATGTTCCAAACAGGTGCTACATACGTAGCACTATTGTCAATTGTTCCGCTCAATTTTTACCATACGAGTACCCACTCTCTGCTTGTTTCTGGTGAAACGCGCACGGGTTCGCAATTCGCCAGCTTCTTTGGTCGCTTGTCAAATAACTCTGTCTGCGTCTGCTCGTCATCGCTTATACACGATACATCGAGAATGATCGACCGGTTTCTCCATATTTCTAGGTCTTCGAGGATAGTTCAGTCAATTCTAGATTCGTGTAGAATATTCGAGAGATTTCGATAACGTGAAGTTTCCTATCGTTGTTTTAGCCTCTTGTAACAATAAGCAAGCAGGTATAACATTAGGATTCAGGAAGTAAAAAATGCAGTAGGTAGTTATTAGCAAACGAACAAATCAAAAAAATTAACACTGAAAAATGGCACATAAAAAGAAGTGTGATTTTAGTAGTTAGCGAGTTAGAAGAACTTTATATAAACGACTCCCTAGCTTGATATGATATGAAACACTATTTCGTAAGTTAATTCTAGTTAAAAAATTTGACTGGCGCATCGAATGAATGAATGAATGAATGTGTTTTTTGTTTTGAAAATGAATATCTGATAATTACTTTGTTTTCGCAATATCACTTTTAATCGTTTTTGGCGTGGTTACAAACAAAAACGTTTTTCAAACATGAAATACAGAAATCTGTACAGCCCCTTTTGACATTTTGATTACACCCCAAAATCGTAATTCAATAATTCAAATTAGTATTAATATTTTTTATTATTTATTTGTAAACAAGGATTTTTTTAAATAAATAAATAAAATAAAATAAATAATAATAAACGGTTCTAATTTTCAATTGAATAACCAATCATTCGTCAGCTTTTGGATTGAGCCTTTTATGATTGGAACCCAATGTAAGATGGTCGACCATACGTTTACTGGAACACATATTTCAATGAAAAATTTGACAGTTTAATGGATTCGCGCGCATTTCGTGGCCTCGCTACATAATTAGCATGTACAACTTCCATTTCAATAAAAAAATTACCCTGAATGTGCCAAAAAAATATAACTTAAAAAATTAATAAGGACGCCGAGCATAATACTGCTTATGCTCGGAAATAATCGATTCAGTAAGATTGCAATGCGGATTGAACAAACAAATTTGATGCGCGCAAGCAAGCAAATCTTTGTTTTAAAATTATATCAACATAACCTTGCTAGCGACACCGCTGTATAACCGACGTGTTAGCGTAGCCCTATAGACATTTACTAACCGCGTACTAGCTTACCCGCGCGGCTTCGCACGTGTAGATTTTTAGTAACTTTTAGTCATATTTTATTAACCTTAATATATAGATATATATTGAATATAAAATTTTGAGGCGTATCTTCGGACCGGTTCTAGAAAATGGACTTTGGCGCAGACGTTACAACAATGAGCTCTATACTCTCTTTAAGGAGCCAAACATCACAAAATTTATAAAACTGGGAAGACTTCGGTGACTGGGTCATGTGGAGAGAATTTCCGAGCATCAAGCGCCAAAGTCCCTGCCGAACTCAAGGCCAATAGGGCGAAGGAGCTTAGGAAGACCAAAATTAAGATGGAGACGTCCTCAAGATATCTCTCTCTGCCTTAGAGCTTCGAAACTGGAGAGAGCTAGCATTAGACCGAGATGAGTGGAGGAAAATTATTGAGGAGGCCAAGATCCACCAAGGGTTGTAGTGCCAAGAATGATGATGATGATGATAGATATATTTTGTTGTGGACTTTTTTATAGAACTTTTTGAGTTGTACAACAAGATCGCATTGCTCGACCACTTTTTCGTCGACTTTAGTTGTAAAACAGGTCAACAGAAAAGCCCCTTTATTTTTACGAGATAATATATATGTATGAAAGTCCATTCTAAATATTAGTGGAAAAAATTTTGAAATTGGATGAGTATTTTCGGAGATTACCTCCCATATCCAAACTCACAAACTTTACCTCTGTATATATTAATATAAATTTTTGAAACAATAAGGCACCCAGTTTGAAGACCTGAAAAAATCATTATTCAAATTAAATTATTGCATTTACATATACCTTAAAGCTATAATTCCGATTTATTAAAAAAATAATTAAGAACGCAATAAACGCTGCCAGAATTCTAACCTGCTTTTCGATCAATTATTTGATAAAACTTACCTTTCCGGTGTTCAAAAAATCGTGGGTCTACTTATGTTCAATTTAAATATTTAATAATATCCGTAATGCTTTTAAGTAATTTAATTCAAATCCTTGTTATGTTGCTAAATGTTTTATGGGCTTGTGATGAGAAATTAATTAACGAGCTATTAATTTTCTCTGGCTTGAAAAAATATAAAACAACAAAAAAAATAAACAAACATTTTCAAAATTTCAATCTTTTAATGTTTTCACAGTAAATTACATTACAGAACCTAAATGAAAAAAATATATATCAACGTCAGATAAGATTTTTAAAAAACTGGATGCCCGTACTTATATACGCGCGTTAGAAGTAATACTTATTTGACTTACATAAAAAAACCTGTGCAATGTTGAGTACTTTGCGTTGGAACATAATTTGAACAGAATGCATATTCTTTCCAACTTGTGTTCCAATGCAATATACTTCCAAGTCCGATACTACACAAACTAGAATTTTCGTCAAAGACAGTAAAGAGAATAGAAGAATTTGGGATGCAGCCGGCGTTCTATGTTCTCTATATAGCGCGGTGATGAGAAAATCCAAACCAAGTGTGTGTACAAGCCCACCCTAATATATAGCCATCAAATTTGGATCCTGAAGGAGAGAGTGAGAGCAAGGATCCAGGCTGCCGAGATGAGTTTTCTAAAAGGGATAGCGGGATAGGCAGAGTGAGAAGTGCTGACAAAAGGCACACACTCGGCATGGAGCCCCTACTCGCACACACAGAAAAATCACAAATGAGGTGGCTCGGACATGTGCTAAGAATGCGAGAGGTACGAATACCAAGAAGTATCCTCTTGGCAACTCCGGTAGGTCGCCCCAGATTAAGCTGAGAGAAGCGACAAAAAAATGTGTATGAAAACAGAATGGGTCTAGACTGGCTGACTCGTTCGGAAGCAGTGCAAGACAAGGGGGTATGGAAGCATCTTGTCGAGTCTTTGGGCTCCCAACTCTACTAGGACAAAGGAATGAAAATGATGATGTTGATGATGACGATGATGACAAAACTCAATCAACGGATGGAAATCTAAAATTCACGTACCGAATCACATTTCGCTTGTAGAAAAGAGATAAAATGAAATATTAGGTCCTTACATATGAAATTGGCGTTTAGTATGGGAGGAACATAAAGCCGATTTTTTTTTATTATAATATATTTATTTAATCAATGTATGTACCATTGCTATCTATTCACTTTTGTCATCTCATAGGTGGTTCATCGATCCCTTTACTAAAAAAACCATTCGGACGGGAATCAATAAAATCTTTGAAGGCGGTTTGGACTGCCCCATCGGAGTTGAATTTTTTCCTTTGCAAGAAGTTATCCAAATTTCTAAAAAAATGGTAATCTGTTGAGGCAAGGTCCGGAGAGTACGGTGGATGTCTTAGACATTCCAATTGAGCTCCTCTAATTTGGTAGCCGTCTGTTGTGCAGTGTGTGGTCTAGCGTTATCATGAAGCAGCAGTGGCCTAGAGCGATTAACCAGCCTCGGTTGTTTAGCAGCTAGCTTTTCCATCATGGTTTGCAGTTGCTGACAATAGACATCTGCCGTAATCGTCTGGCCAGATTTAAGAAAGCTGTAGTGAACGACACCAGCACTAGTCCACCAAACGCTCACAAGTAACTTTTTTGGAGTCAATTTTCGCTTGGGGCATGGTTTGGCTGGTTCGGCAGTGTTCAGCCATTGCGATGAGCGCTTCCGATTATCGTACAGAATCCACTTTTCATCACAGGTAATGATTCGATTTAAAATCCCTTCATTATTGTGCCGGTTGAGTAATGCAACGCAGCAGTCAATGCGCGTTTGTTGATTTGCTTCACTCAATTCGTGAGGTACCCACCTTTCAAGCTTTTTCACCTTACCAATTTGCTTCAAGTGGATTAAAACAGTTTTATCACTAACACCGCAGCCTGCAGCTAACTCTGATGTGGTTTGCGATGGATCCGCTTCCACAATAGCCTTCAATTCTTCATTATCAACTTTGGTCTCCGGCCGTCCACGGGGCTTGTTCTGCAGGTCGAAATTTCCAGAACGAAAACGTTGGAACCAAAAACGCACTGTGTTTTCTATTGCGGCACCGTCGCCATACACATCATTATCCTTCGAGCCGTTTCTGCAGCACTGGTGCCACGGTGGAACTCGTACTCGTAAATAACGCGATATTTCAAGTTTTTCATTTTGTAAACTGAGTGACGCAAAGAAAAAAACAATTGAGGAAAAAACAAATGAATTATAATTTTCAAAACACAAATACATGAGTAAATAGCTGTATAAATTTGGATTTGGAATTCCTAACCAAAGAGAAGATATTTGAGATCAAATTTGCCAGTACGGCAAAACGCCAATTTCGTATGTAAGGACCTAATATTAAATATATACCTAATTAAATCACGTACGCACAGTCAACATTGTTGTAAAATTAAGACAAAATTTTATATAATTGATGCTCAAAGTATTGAGTGAAAAATCTACACTCATAATTGACGATTATTTTATCGAGTGAAAAGAATTAAAACTCGTACTTACAGAACTTTAACCTCAAATATAAAAAAGGTGCAAACAAAAACGTTCTTAAATTAATCCTAGTTGCTCTCAATTGATAGGCTAGGGAAAATCGATTGTGGCTATGTCATGTAGTTGCAGCATTAGCGTTCGCGCATCTGAAATTCGAATGCATTTCGTGGTCTCGCATTTTCGCTACATGCTACATCCCGTTACATGCCGTTTCCCGCTAAATCTATCATCTAGCATTTGGAATCCCCACTATAATATATATATATTGAAAAACTAGAAAATATACAAAGGAAATACATCAGAACGCTTAGCTTTAGGTTAAACATCCCGCGGCAACACTATGCAGATTCATTGAATTACTTCAACATCTTAAAAATAAAAAACAGATGCACAGCTCTAGACATTGTTAATTTGTACAAGATCTGTCGAAAACAATTTAATTGTCCACCCCTATTATCACTTATCAACATCCACGTCCCAGCAAGAGCTACTAGAACACAGTGCATCTTCCACATTCCTGTAGCTCGTACCAATTACGGATTACGCTCCCCCATAGTGAGAATGTGCCGAGTCTACAACGACTTGTTCACCGACATCGACATCTATCATGTGTCTCTATACCATCTTAGATCACAAGTGAAAATAATTGAATTAATACTTGATTAATAACCGAATATTGATTCATTACTGCAATGCAAGATATAAATAAAGTTAGGTAATACGTATACTTTAATATTGTTATTTACTTTATCATGTTCTACTCACTACTGTTACAATAGATGTCTTTTATTTTATTAACATGCTTATATTATTATTATATACCTACTACTTTAAAATTATTTCTATCTGAGATATGTTAGGATGTAAGTTAATATGTTTATAACTATCTATTTACTCTGTTAAATATATTATATTAATATATACCTATAATATATAGTATATAGATATAATATATTATATATATATATAATATATGCATTGTGGAAAGGTTATTTTTCGGGAACTTCGCGGATTTGTAAAAATACTTTTTTTTTTGCTATATTTCGGTTACACTGGGATAACCATTCTCAAGCTCGTCTCTCTGACAGTTGAGAGATAACTAAGATAATAAGAGATTACTTCCATTACATAAGAGATTTTACCCTCAATGCACCAAAAGAAGTCAACTTCAAAACAATAAACTCGTGAAATTTTAAATATCCCCTGCTTTGCGGCCGATACCTGGCTGGCACTTCCGGGAAGCCTATTCCGGAAGCGATAATTGAAGGTATTTTAAAGGCGCCCTCGCACGCCCGCACCGGCCCACCGGATTTGTCCGCGGGCGGCGAGCGGCCTGCAGATAACCCAATTACGGCGCGTAATATTGTTATCGAGAACAACCAGGCAATTTAGCCCGCAGAGGGCGAAGGGAAAACGCCGGATATCGGCCGCCATGGATAGCAAATTCGCGAGAAATTAATTTAACGAAAGTTGCCTACTATTTGAAATACCATCCGGGCCAAACATCACCAAACCAAGTGGAAAGCGGATGTGGCGGTCATAAAAACTAACCCATAAAAAAGTAACCCATAAAAACCAAGTTTTTATTATACTCCCTTTCTTTGTAAAATATAACAACAATTAAAGACGAATTAAAACATATAACGTAACACTAAACTTACAGTA